>JAPDSC010111969.1:4332-25301 GCA_026290005.1 Latrodectus geometricus | reverse complement strand
TTTTTTTTTTTTTTTTTTTTTGTAAAAAACACAGTTACTGAACTTGAAATCATTGAAATTTAAAAGTCTTAAATAGCTCTTTGAAATGGTATTACAGTTGCATATGACGTGACGTATTTGGACTGAAATTCTAAACATTTGCATATCTCAGCTAATACATATTGTAAATTTCATGTTAATTGCATGCTTCCTTTAGGGTGTTGCAACAGTGTAGATAAGAAAAAAAATCATATTTATTTAAGATAATCACAGTTCAGATCAAATTCCACAGTAAGCATAAAATAACTTTATCTGCAAATCTTCACAAGAATAAAAATATAAAGAAAATTACAGATAATTCTACTTTTTTAATTAAAAATTTGTATTAGACTAAAACAGAACAAAATCTTAAGCTTTTTCTAAAAGATGACATAAAATATTAAAAGATATATGTTAGTTATGGTTTGTAATATTGATAAAGAAAAAGTATTTTGATTTTCTCATTAAAATATTTGTTATTTTAATTTTATAACTGATAAGAGAAAATAAGTGAAATTATTAAACTTACTATATTATAAAGGTATCTATAAAAATTTTTTACGATATGTTTAAATTTATTCAAGTGAATTTTTTAAATGAATTTAATAATTATAAAGTTTTAATAAATATTTTCAAATATACTTAAATTTATATTTGTAACTTTCATAAAATGATTTAATAAATTTTACACTTCAATAAATTTAAGTGGTAAAATTATTGAACAACATGCTAAATGATGAAGTTGTTAAAATAACAACAAATACTCACTTATTATTTTCTAATAATCGTAATCATATTTTCATTTGCGTGTTGTATGGAAAGTAGTTCTTCAATTTTAAATCAGAAAGACAATTTCAAAAATTTTCATATTTTATACATTTTACCTTAGAATTTATGTATTCCGTCAGAAAGCATAATTCTTGTAAGCTATATTTATATCTTTACGAATGATTACATATGCCTTAAAAGGGAAACTTTTCAGCGTATACGTGATTGAACTTTTATAACAGCATCCAGAAAGTTTGTCTGTTAAGTTTGTTTCGTGTAAAAGTATTGTAGCTTGTTTAAGACATCCAGCTTCTATGCAAAGCGGTGTAATCATTACTTGAAGCTTACTGCTCGTTTTACCTTTAGATAATCATTACAAGCAAATAACTCAGACCTTCGGGATTTATACAGAAGATTCATGTTTTCTAGGAAAAGCTACAAATGTCTTTTTCGTCTTCTTTGGTAATTAGTCATATCATTCTGAAAAGTATAATTCATATATTTTGCACATTTGTTTTGCAGTGATATTTTTAATTATTAACCATAAGTTTTTGTTTAATTATTTTATACTTGAGTTGTGTATTTTATATTAGCATTCTTAAACTTTTAATTGAATTATTTAAGAATTTTATTATTAAAAATCAATGGGTTTATAATGAAGGAAGTGAATGCGAAGTATAGATATTAATTTATGTTTAAAATAAATTAAAATTTATGTATTATTAATAATGCTGCATATTTACTCACATGTTATACATTCTATTACTATAACTATTAGAAATTTCTATCAATAAAATCTAAGATATTATTCTGGTAGTTAAATTTTCTTGCACAAATTGCAATATTTTTTTATAAATGTTATTACATTAGGTTGATAATGTTATTTTATTGTCCTTTGAAATACATTAAATTTCCTAAAGATTCTTGAATTTGCTTATTATTCATAATGGTGTGTATTTAATGCAAAGTTCCTGTAATTTCCTATTTCGAAATCATAATTTACAGGTTACTTTTGTATATCTATGGGATTCTGTCTGATTTTTTTAGTTGCAACAAAGAAATACATAACTAAAAAAACAAAGGTATCTTTTTTATTTTAGTCCAAACTATTAGGTTCTTTTTTTGAAGAATAATTGTATAAATATTTATGATACATTTTTAGTGAATTTATTTGCATCTAATTTGCATTAAAATATGTACAAAAATCGAGAATAGTATTTATTACAAGAAATTTGTCGACTGAAAATTCTGATATCATTTAAAACTTATAAAAATTATTTGCTACTTCCTGATATCTTATAAAACATTGAACAAAGTTTAACAAAGTCTATCAATAACTAACAAATAAATTGTGAATTGCATATCTTTTGCAGTTACCATCAAGAATTTTATGTGCTTTAAATTTATGTGCTTTTTTTAAGAAAAATAATTTAACTCTAAAATTAGTAACATATTAGCAAATTAGATGTCAATCAGTTCAAATTTCTGAAAGCTAAAGAGATATATTGAGTATATTTTTTCCTCATGATATTAGAAATAAATTTTTTATTTAAAGTTTTTTTTTTAATTTTAATAAATGCTTGCTAAGAAAACTAGCATTCTTCTCATACATTTCAATTCCTATGTTCTAGAAAACTTATATACAAATAAATAATTCAATTTAAACTCAATTCTTTGTACAATCTGCTAAATCTTTTATTAAACTCCCTTTTATCAAAATAAATTAATTTGAGTTCATAGCTTAATGACTTCACTTTACATATTACTGAGGAAATTTGTTTCTTCTCAAGTATGAATAATTATTCGTATGAGGGTTGTTTGTGTGGATGAAATAAATTATTTGAAAAGATACTGGAATATTCTCTATCCAGTTTCTTCATAAACTTCTAACAGACGCAACTTTTCTTTTATTTTAAAATAAGATAAATTATTTAAGCAAAGATTTTCGCTCCTCTGTTTTTTTCCATTATTCTTTAAATAAAGTTATTAAGTAATGTTTCGTAATTATGTTAGTACGTATAAACAAAACAATATCACAAACCACAGCAAAGATAATAGGAATTTTTAACATTACTTCACAGATTTAAATTGATGCTTTCCAAAGTATTTTGCATGACTTTGAATTGGATTAATTTTAAATATGTTTTTATAAATTATCCATATTTTTTTCATCCTTGACTTCACGGTATAAATTTTATTTTTGCTACTTTGTGAGTTTTTTTGTTGTTGTATTACTAATGTTTTAATTTTTTAATATCCAATATAATATTCTTGTAATACTGACATCATTTAATGCATCATTCACTGTTATGGTTCTGCATAGTTCTGAAGGAGATATTATAAATCTTAAAGAGTTCTGGAGGAAGTATTAGTTTACTATTTCATCATTGAAAGAATAATTAGAATATTAAATTCAAATGATATTTTATCTACTCTTATCCCAACATTGGTGACTTAAAATTTATGTCCAATTCTACACTAATGTGAAAATCTTAAGAAAACCGGTGTTCTTTCCTTGAGAAATCATCTGAGAAACATGAAATTCAGAAATAAGAGATAGAATACTGTACCTAACCAAATGAATAAATAAAAGTTACGCAAATGAATGCAAGTCATACAATATTGAATAAAACATAACAGAATGCCCATTTCTAAATTAACAACTGTTTCATCTCCCAAATGTTTCACGGAGGATGTTATCCTACCACAAGTTCTGTTTCCACAACTTCCCACACTTATATGGGATTTCATCATGGGTGTACAATGGTCAATCTTTTAAAATGTTATTTTCCTTTTCAGTAGTTGCTGCATAACAGGGCGGCGCTGCCAATGAATCATTAGAAACCAAGTCTGCTCCAAAGACACTCTGAACATACGCAGATGAAAAATGATTACCTTCTTAGTGATTGATCTATGATTAAAGAGCCTATATTGAAAATGTGGATCTCACTTCCCCGTTCATCATAAGCCTTCCTCACTCAACTCCAAAGATAGTAACAATCTCTTTTCCATAATGTTACTAAAATGATACATTTTCCGAATTCTCTTCAAATTAATTGGCATTTAGAGTCACTTGAGAAACACGATTCTACCCCATAAAGATAGCACAGCTTCATTGATGAGATATCAGATACTTAAATTACTCCAAACAGTTGTGCCCACTTTCAACTTTCAAAACAATGTAACTTCCAGAACGGTGGGTGAATAAGTGATTTTTGAGAAGGTGTCTGGAGGCAGTAAACCACCAAATTGTTCTTAGTTGATGTATAATTTATAAGTAAAGACGTTTGCTGATTGCTTTTAGGTTAAATCTACCTTTAGAGAGATATATCAATCATCTATATCAGTTGTTTCCTTGTGGTAGACACCAAGGAAATTTCGAACAGGTATGATTCAAAAGCATTTCCAAAAGAGCAAAACGAAACTTTTTTTTATACCTAACTCTTTAACCGCAATAGTCACATTGCGAATTTTTTTCAACTTTCTGATCATTCTGTCACATGTGAAGTCCGTTCAAGTAAATTATTCTAACTATATTTTACGAAAAACTCAGCTTCAAATGTAGAGAATGTCTTTAATTGTGTTTTGTTTTAAGTTCTTAAGTTAAATTAAAATGAAATGATTTAACATAACTAATAAATTAATGAATTATTGTGTTTTTAAACATAAATATTAATTATATTTCTTACAATAAACATTATAAATGTTTTCATTTGTTTAAATTCTATTGCTTTCAGTGTTTTTAGAATTGAGGAAATCACAAAAGTATAGTTAAACTTTATAAATATAAAGAAAAATGGGTTTAAATTAAGAAACTCAGTATAATTCAAAGTTAATGAGTTATTATGTATTTAGATACAGAGGATTAAGTAAGTAGTAAATCTATTTCCGTGATAAATTTATTTGAAATAAATTACACATTTCTTAAACAATTTATTTATCAAGAAAAACTTTTAAGAAATGCGAAATATTCTCTAGATTATTTATAATTATAAAGTAATAATTATAAAGTATAATAAGTATAATAGTTATAATTATAAAGTATAAAATTAGTTAGATTCTATGAAACAGATTCCTTCACATATGACTAATTAAAAATATTATTTATATCTACATATATTAATTATATTCTAAACCAAACCTTTTTTTAAAATTATTAATAAATAAATAGTATTTTAAGTTATATAAGCATTAGGTACCAGATGCACTATTTAAATATCAAGAATGCATATTATGTCAGCTGATTCATCACAATACAAAAATCATAAATTCTCTATGTATTTATACATAGAAAGCTAAGTTAAATATGATTTTCATCATTCTTTGTAAAAATTAAAAAATAAATTGCATGCAAATGATAAATTTATCATATCGTTTTCACAAAAAATTGAAATAAATGTATGTGATACTTCGAATGTAAAATAACTGGAAACACACAAAATTCACTTTATATTTAATATTAATTTGAACTAACATTAAATGCTGGCAGACAAATGAACTTTTTAAATATGTTTGACTGCGGTAAAAATATCAACTTTTCTGTCTTTTTCCTCACTTAATTATTAGAATTTTTAATAAAATCTGAAAGAAGAATGCTTTTAATACAGTTAAAAAATAAGTTTGTATTCGAAAACATCAAGATTCTTTTTTTTACTAAACATTTTAAAAATACTTCCCTTATTTTTATAAGTACATTAATTTCTTTTTTTAGCTGTAACTAAAGAACATATTTATATTCAAAACAAGAATGCGAAAAACACTTAAAAAATCGGAATTTTCCTTTAACTCTCTTTTATTACGTCTTCCAAAAAATTTACCTCCAATTATATTTCATTTTCTCTAGAAATCTTTTGCTTTTGTTTCCGTTTGAAGAATAAGAATTGTTGTTTCCTTTGCTAAGCTTCTAATGTCTGTAATTCAAGTTCTGAATTTCACATTGCTCTCATGAGAATATAATTACTTTAAAAGGAAGAATAATTATATGTCAAAACCACTGTTCACATATACTGTTTTATTATCTTCAAGAACAATATCATATTTTATTATCTTCAAGAATATAACTAAAGTTTGAGCATTACGAAAAATAATAAAGATCTGTATACAGTTAAATCTTGGTTTTCCTTCAAATATTTTTAAAAAGGAATTTAACACTTGATAAGATGTTTTTCATGCTCATGTTAAATATTAGAGCTATTTTACGAAACACATATATCTTTGAATAGTTTTGCCAGAGATTTATACATTGTAAAGTAAAATCCTTGTATAATACTTAACGTATTACATCAAACTGTATTTCTGTGAAACTTTTGTTAATTTGACAAAATAATGTATTGCTTTAAATTTGAAATTCAAAAGAATTTCAAAACAACCTATTCGTTCTATATCCTAAAACATCATATTTTTAATTTGCATTTCCTTAATGAGTAACAGAATAATTATCATCGTTTTAACATTTGGGGAAATAACTCTTTTAATTTTCCTTGCCTTGATTAAAATAATTTTTATCTTTATACTCATCGGTAATTTTGATTTTTCGTTGTAATTTTCCTCATTCTGAATCAGCAATTTTAAAAGCCTTTTCTATTTTTTTAAACAATTGCTAGATTTGCCTTTGAATTAATCATTACTTTTAATTCAATCTTTGATCTCATGCTTCTGTTATTCTTTTTAATGACAAATCGAAACAATATTCTTCATTATTTTATTTTATCATTTTATATTTTCAGTTCTTTACAATTTAACTCCTGTTGGTTATTATTTGCTAAATCAATTCCTGTCCGCTTTTTATTTGTCTTTTCATATTATCTGAAATCATTTTCTAAACAAATTAAAATATCTCAACCAAAAACTTAATATCATATCTCAATCAACCATGGCGTTCAAAATTTATGTTAGCAGCACATAAATTTAAAATATGTTTAATAATTCATCTTGATTAATATATATAAATATCGGATTAAAAATGAAATATGGATATGGGATTTTGGATATTAAATTACATACCAACTTTATTTTAACTACCAAGAAAAATTGCTACAAAGTTTAACAAGTATTTGAAACTTTTAAAGGCATGTGTGTATGTATATACAAGTATATAGAAGATTATCAAAGTAATGTAAACATTTGTGAATGAAAGTGCAATTCTCATATGCGTTTCGTAATCATTATAGTATTATCGCTACTTATTTATTAATGAAAATAAATATTCTGTTAATTTGGGATAATTTATTGAAAATTTTGTTTCAGATTTTAATAAACATAATATGTTTATCCTCTCAGATTTACACAGAGTACAAATTGTATTAACTTGTCTAGGTGGAGCAAGTGTGACCGAACGATTTCAACATCGTGGCTTTTCTAGAGTTATGATATTTAAAATCATAAAAGCATGTAGAGCAGAAAGGACAAGCTCGGCAAAGCAAACTAGTGGATTGAATATGTAACTCAGTGAAACAGGTAGACTGAAATTGAAGCGGATCATTATGTATAAAAAGGAAATAATTAAAGTGAGGTAGCCAGAATCTGGACTTTAAAATCTCAATGATTACTACCAGAGATCACCTTCACAAACACAACATTTACAGCATAAGTTGCTGACCAACAAAATAGTTTAAATAAGCCAAAGCAGATTAGATGGCTTATACATGGCACGGAAGTTTAAAAAGCTAATAGTTATGCTATTTAATATCATGCTGCTGTCACAAAGAACTATCCAGTGGTTGTTTTGGATAAAATCAACAAACATAAAACTACACAGCCAAGACGATATTTTACATGAATTGCCATGAACAAAACAAGTTTGATACATGTTACCCAATAAACTCTCCAGTTTTCAGAAAGTCCTATATACTAGCAATTCAAACATTATAATCAAACATATTAAATCAGAGACTACCCCAGTCTTATTAAAAAGGTAGCTTGTATTACACAGACAAGTGCACAATCATTACTAAGCCTTTCAACCTAATCTTACAGATCGTAGCCTGTTATAAAAAACGTTATCATAAATTTCTTGATTTCATATAAAATTACAAGGAAATTTATTAGTAATAGCCCATTAAAACTAGTTTCTACCAGCTAATCAAATATACCAAGAGTTCATCCAAGAAACATATGAATTTCAGGATCAATAGGTGGATTTCCTATGAACTGGAAAAGCTTTAATGTTTGCTCTTGAACAACAGTTTATTCAAGAGCCACAATATTTCTCAATTTACCATTTAACCTAAAAGTTATTACTCGAAAAAGACGCCATCATTTTTTTTTTTTTATAAAACATCCATTTCAACTGGTTATTTCAAATGGCATCCATTACTGACCACGAAAAACAAGGTGAGCCACCTCTGAACTCGTATTTGAAGGAAGACTCTGACTGGTAAGCCCACTTTACATCATGATTAATAACGAGCAAAAAGGTTTGTATTGGAGAATTCAACTAAATTCTTGATCTCATGGAATTTATAATTATTCAATAACACTTAAGCAAATTAGTAACATAACTTTTTGTTCACAAAATAACTCTCTAAATAGTCTAATATTAAATTACTTTTCTTATTCCAATCTGTGTTTTAAATTTTTATAGCGATAATTCCTCACTTTAGAAATATTGTTTACATAATTTTTTCATTTTCATCTCATTGTATAATATACCAGATATACAACAGCAACAAGTCCTAAAAAGCCGAGTCAATTGTATTACATATTTTAAGATAATTGGGAAGTTGGGATCTCCTTCTGTTAATTGTGATTTTCTTTTTCTTTACGGATAAATGCGTCACTGCATTCATCCAGGTGACGCTATAAAAGATGGAGAGTTTTATAATTGTGTTAAACCTTTTTAATCATTAGTTAGACAATAAAGGCATTGCCCACTGCTATAACTGTAGCTGGTTCTGAGAACTCAGTGACTTTGATGTCTTCAAAATCATACTAAATGGGCGTCAACAATGCCCCCTTCTTCAAATGGAAAAAAAAATCTTTCATTCTTCCCATTTTATTTCATGATTATGAAATTCACTCATACAATTTACTTACGCTTTCATTCTAGCAACATGTAACCTAGGTAAAAAACATTTGCAATCTTCATCTATTAAGCATTTAGATAAAAATCCTAAGCATTCAGAATGTGCAATATGTCTAGGGGACCCATAATAATTTTTTATTGATATAATTTTTTGGAGAATTAATAATTATAATTAAAATATTCTATTCAAGAAAACTTATGTTTTTGCATTTATTAATTACTTATGTATTGTAATTAATTATGTGAAAATTATTTTAATATTCTGTTGATGCATTATGAGAAAATGGAGAAAAAAAGTTTCATTTAAATAAAAATAAATTTTTTTTATAAGTTTCACTGCCATCTAATCTAAACTTAATATTATAATAGCCCCAATATTTGACATTTTTATTACTCTAAAGTGAAAATTTAAGCAATGACTGGAAATAAAATATGATTGTTTGGGAAATAAAGAATTGAATTTTATAAATATCAACTATGCACTTTCCAATAATATTACATTGTAAATTCTTAGCATTTCAGAGTTTATAATAGATTTTAGGCAAGAATATAAAAATTGAATAGCATCTTAAGTATAAAATATAAAATAAAAGATTTCCATTATTTTGTTTTTCTAACGATGAAATTATTTTTTAATTTCACCATATTGATTTTTTTTTCATTATTAACGTTTTTATAATCAAAGATGTTTATTAGAAATTAGATATTTTCAAAAGCATGAAAGACATCAAATAAATAATTAATTTTTTTAAAATATTGATTATAAGCTATATTTTTTTTATAATATTTAAGTATTTTCTTGTGCGAACTAGAATAATTCAAATTTTTTATAAAATTTTAAATGTCATTTGGAGGTAAAATATATTATTATATATTTATGATGATTTATAGATATTTTAAAAAGCCAGATTTATTTTCCGTTTCCAGCTTATTTGAAATAGAAACAAACATTTTTTAAGAAATTATGATAGTTAAATCTCAGTTTCTACTAAATTATTTATGATGCAAAAAGGTAGACTTAGAAAACAACTTGAATCAGTTGTATAAAACAATGTTTCCATTTATTTCCCTTAGGATGCATCTGAAATTATGACGCATTTTGTACGCTCATAAAAGTTTTATTCCAAAATTCATTCATTTTGAGAATTCTCGGTGGATATGTCTTAAAAGTTTCCTTTTTGTAATCCATATTTTGTTGAAAAAATATAAATAGCTCATTTTCTTTGTTATGTTTGTAAGTTCATACAAAAGTAACACATATTAATAAATTGTTTAGTATGATATCAAGATATTTTATTTTAATGAAAATATTTGTTTACTTTTGAAATTTAAAATTTAAAAGTATCTCAGTATAACTTATTTAAAAATTATACCCGATAAATAAATATTTTTGTAAAAGAATCGTCATTATTTATGTAAAATATATATCTTTATGTGATATATTTTGAAAATCTAATGGAGCTCTTTAAAAATATTTATTGAAAATAAAAGATTTTAATATAAAAATTAGTAGAATTAATCTGAAAATAGTGGTTGTAAACATAAATGCTAGAAAATAAATTATTATTATAAACGTTGACGCAGAAATACTGGTTGTATGTGAGTTTATATTTTTGGCTCTGGCAATAGTAAGCATTATTAGATGATCACTGACGTTTTTAAATGACGTTATTAAATAATATTTTTAGAATGTTTTGATATTTCAAGAAGATTTGTGTTGATTGCATTAATATGAAACTTTCTCTGGAGCAAATATTAAAATATATTCGAGATTTTCCATAAATTTCGATATTTCGTGAGATGATTTACCATAAGTTTTGTTATTAATTAAAAAAGCAATAAGAGATCAACATAACTCTTTATGTGCAATAATGGACTATCGTAAAGCACTAAAAGAAACTGGTTAAATTATATCCATCATTGTTCAATGCGAATTTCTTGAAGGTGGTGATAAATTGGTTCTTTTGCCTAAAAATATAGATTTTAGGAGTGAATTGATAATGTCAGGTAAACATGTAATATTATGGAAATGTAGCACCTTTGAGTAGAAGTATGAAAGCATCAGTAAGGGATTACCTGAAAATGTGGTCCTGAAAATGATTAAGTTCCGTGGGATCTAACATAGGATGACTAAAGTAAAAAAGAAGACTATTGTCAAATATAGTGCTAGGAAATATTTAAAAACACATTTTACGCGCATGTTCTTACACTATCTACACAAATGACAATTACGTATCTATCCATTTTAGCTCAAATGAAAACAGAAAATGACTATTTGGCTTTTTCAAACCAAGCTAAATTCAACTAAAGTTGTTTACGAAAGATGTCCTTTTAAGTAAATGGTTACATGTTCCTTCAGCAATACCAGTCATGTGGTGACAGGCACGTTAAAACAACGAAGAACGATCGACTTTGAAATGTACACGAGTATTTGTTTGCTAAACGAATTCATCGAAGAAATTATAAAAAGATAGGGAAATTTTTAAATAGATTAAATTCTCCTTTATCAGAAAAAAAACTGATCATTCACATATTGGTTCAAGCAAATAAAATTACAGCAGACTCATTAAATTGATAATGAAATCCTCCATACAAGTCTAGACTTAACACCCAATAACTTGTTTATTCCTGTACAATGAAAGTAAGATGCAGGGTCATTTATTTTCTATAACCGAAGAATCAATGACTGTATTCAAAACGCATGTTTTGGAGATACCTGATTTGGAGGGGAAAGCGTTCTTTGTAAAAATTGGTTTAAAAGCATACCAAAATGTATTGATCTTCATGGAGAATATTTTGAAAAAAAAAAAAAAAAACAATTTCAGTCCAAATGATTTATTTTTCATTAATAGTCTAAAAGTATAAATATCAATCTTTGTATTATTATAATGTTTTACTACATTATGAAATACATTATGAAAGTATTTTTTAGAATAGTAAAGCACATAAAATGTCTATTTTCTCTTCAGAAGTTTTCATGAAAGAATTTTCAGAAATTTTCATAAAGGTTTAATTTGTGTAATGAGATGTGATGGAATTGTGATGGAATATAGTTAAGATATAATGTGATACGTATTGTAAACTAAGATACTCTAAAACTATTCTCAAAACATTCTTGCCAGATTGGGCAATAGAAAAGGGTTCGTAAAAGTGTTGAAATGAGAAATTCTAATGTAATCACTTAGTATTTTTGACATATTTATGAACCGAATTTCTAACAGAAATCACTAATTGATAGAAATCGGCTAATAATGGCATTGAACCGAAAAATTTTAATGTGATAAAATTCTTATGTGCTAAAAAAACACTCTTGATAATTTTGACGTATCTATAAGTTGAATTACTAATACCAATTAGATTATAAATAAAAAAAAATAGAGTGAATGGGGGAAAAAACCCTTCACATTAGAACAGCATTTTTTTAGATGGAATTAAACATGAAAAGCTGGTTAAAACGTGAAATTGTGTAGAACATTTTGACACTTAAATCCAGTCTTCCAATGAACAGGGATTTTCTGAGTAGCAGAGCAAACTTAATCTCTATTATTTATGTTGTTACTTATCCCCCTGGTGCAAGAAAGCCCACACCAGGTCCAGAAGCTCTGGCATAGGGTAGTATGCAGCTTCTTTTTTGGAGAGGAACCACAAAGGCAGAAGACTGACTTGACCTCTGAACACATATGCCATAGGTACCCATTTTTAGGGTAGGCAACCATTCATATAAGGAAAGGACAAGACAGGATAGAGAGAGAGAAAGTACATACATGCCCAAAACGAGATTCGAACCCAGACCTCCCTATCCGCAGTCAGGCATGCTAACCACTAGACGGAGTAGGCAGTAAATTTAATCTCTATAATATATATGAGCTCTTACAGTAGATAACAGTGATCCTCTGAGTAACAGGGATAACTTAATACCTGATGCATGTAACGTAGAAATGTAAAATTACATGATCATATTTAAAAGTTTTTATAAAATTGTTTGGATAAGATATTGATCGTATGAATATATTTTGTGCTAAAATTTTTTGTGAACCAAATTTTGGTGTAGGTATCAGTTATTCTAAAAGTTGTACCATATAGTTGGTTTAAAACTAATTTTTGTAATACACATAAGTGTCTTGAAATTGTTTAATACCAAAACTGTACAATCATATTGGGAAGAGTCATTATTGTAAGAAGTTATATTACTGTAATAATATATATTTGTTGTGTAATATCAATATTACATATATTTGTTCAGTTTTTACTTACACTCTTACAAATTTTATCATAAGTATTGTAATCACGAAAATAGAACCCAGAAAAATATTTATGCATTTTTAATTCTTAACTTCTTTTTAATTTCAGAATTTTTTTAAAATCATTTCTTGTAATTTATATGTATTTTGATCTGTATCTTTAATCTGTATCTAGTACGCAAGTTTAAAAATAATGATGTTTCGAGGGCTTATTATGCATTTTCTTAATCTAAAATCAAATAACACCTCATTTAATACAAATAACTGCCTTAAAATTTCATTGTTAATTTACCTTTTAGGTTGAGAAATGTTAATTTTTTTAATCTCCATTGTAAAATGATATTTTTGCATTCAGAAAAAAACCATGATTAAAGAAATTGATTTTAATAATTAGTGTAGTAATTTCCCAAATCATTTGATGATTTTTCTTTTATTTAATTTATCTCACCAGTTTAAATTTAGTAAATATTTAATATTTAAAGGACAAACTGATATTTTCCTAATATTTTCTGATAATTTCTGAAACAACACAATCTTGGTTAACAGCTTATATATTTTTGAACTTTTGTTATGAATACTTCAGAAATAAAAAACAAAATAATAGCGACTAAAGAAAATTGTAGTTTTTATTTACGTAATTAAATCTTAAATTTTCATCCTTTTCGGGAAGCTTATTATTGGAAAGTAAGGTTAATTTCAATTAGGGCATTTTCATGTTTAGTTAATTTAATTTCAATAATTTTAATTGGTTAAATTTTTGCTAAAATATTCGAATAAGGACTATATTATATTCTTATATTTATTATCTATTCTAATTTCTACAAGTCATAGGTACCTTGAAATTCCCTTGATGAAATCAAAATAAAATTACTGTTTTTTTAAAAATTACATCTAGATTCAAAATAATTTAGTGTATTTAAAGTCGGAACTTAAAAATCTAAAGCAAAATTGTTATCATGAAAATAATTATACCAACAAGAATATTGTTTGAAGCAGAAAATTTGACTACTTTAGCTGCATAAAATATACATAAAAATCGCTACACTAACATTTTTATTATCAATAAATGTTTATGAAACATTAACATGGCATTTAATGTTATAAAAAACTCAAAGTAGTCTACCGAATAATGAAGTTACTTTTGGATGCGTTGAACTACATGAAATATGAATTTCGAATATTAAAATGTTCACTTCCTTGTAGCAATAAAAAACAATAAATAAATAACTAAAGTAAAAAAAACGCAGTAAAAGATTAAAAACCATAATAGTATAATTTTCTAATATTATGATCAATTACTATTATAATTTTGGAAAATAGTTAAAACTTAAAATATTTTATTTGATTTATTTCCTATTTGTCTGGCAAAATGAATATCATTTGTTCTATCATTATAGTAGTATTTTCTCTTAATTGAAATGTGTGTGATATCACAGTATAAATATATTAATATATATATATATATATATATAATGTAAAACAAAACACTTGATTATATTTGTACAAGTGTTTTGCTCAAACAAATTCATTGTATATTTGAATTCTTAATATGCTTTTTCTTAATGCTATTAGTGAGATAATATTATAATGTTTATTTTTTTTATGTATGTAATTATAATTTTCTATGTGCATGAATTTCTTCATTTTACTGAGAAAAATAATTGTTTTAAAAATATATTGCGTTGATATTACTTATTCTTCTAATACCAAGCTTAAAATGATTATTATGTAATGTAAATTTTAGAAGAAAGTTTTAAAAATTTCTTAAGATTGAATACATTTTACTTTTAAGACTACTTTCAGAGTTATGCAACTTATATAAGTCTACAAATCATTGTGATCTGCAGTGTCTTAAAAATATTCCAATGATAAAATCTGCTTTAATATGTAATGATAACATATCCAATTTCAAAAAATATTGTAGTTTGTTTTCATTTTATGCTTTGGAATAGGGTGAATGTGTATAAATAATATGCTTAACCCTTCTTTGCATGATTTTTTCTTTATTGGTGAAATTAATCAAGTTGATATAATTCATGTTCAAAATTAAAGGAAAAATGGTTAAAAAAATCTTAGTATATATTTATAGTATAAATTTAGCAAAACACAATATGCTAAAAATTTCCATCATCATCCAAAATTAGATCATTAGCTAATAGAAATAAAAGAGGTAAGAACATTACTAAATAGAAATAAAAGAGGAAAATAGCAGAAACACGTGTTACAAACCTTTCTTCCACTCATTTTCAATTTTTTAGCAATAGAAACTCTAATATTATAAAACAAAATTATAAACGAAATCATACGTTTATTGCAACTACAACAATCAGCGGAATGAGACAACTTTAAGCTCGTTTCACTGATAAGGACACTTGTTTATTTTTGACAGCTATGTTTCTTTTTATGCAATGGACATTAAAAAGGTATCCAAACACGATCAACTTAAAGTGAACTTGTTTTTTTATATAATTTTTGGGCATTATAGGTTATGATGGAAATTTCCACCATTATGCAAAGAAGGGTTAAACGTATCTGTAAAATATTTATATAATTATTTTATAATTATTTTTATATCATTAAAAACAGAATTATAATTATTTTTATATCATTAAAAACAGAGTTTTTAATGCCAATTCTGCATCATGGTTAATGAGGTCCATTTGTTGCCGTGTCATTTTACTTAAATTTAAATGTTTAAGGCTTATTTATAAAATGTTATGTTTTATAATTTGTGAAGTAATATCATACAGTGAAGCAATTCTAACAGTTAATTTGGAAATATTTTGATTCGATAAATCAATGGTTATTTTTTATTGCAAAGATATAAAAGATAAATTTCAAAATGCAAAATTCAATGTAGAATATTTGTGATCGAAAAGGAAGTTTTAGTTCTTCTAGAGTTTTAGAGGGATATTTATTATTAATAAATTAATACCAAAAAAAGGGAGAATATGATTTTTATATGATATATATTACAAATATTATTCGAAATTGTTTATTATCAAAATAAAGTTAAAATTTAATTTAGTTAAAAAAAGAAAACAAAAGTTAAATTGTCTTCATTACTTTTAAATTTTTTAAGTACGATTCAGTGATAAAAAAATCAGTGGTAATATATGAAAAAATGGATAGCAAAATTTTAAATTTTTTTGCTAGTAAGATTACTTTGTTTGCATAGTTTATATCTATTTTAAATGTAGTATATAAAAGAAATTATTTTCTGCTATTTTATTATTAAAATATTAATGTAAAATCTTCCCTAAATATTTCACCATAATGCTGCAAAATGTTTAATAATATTTGTTAAATTGGAGGGGTAGAAAAATTTCAAATGTTTTTCAAGAACAAATACTCTTGCGCTTTTATCTGTCTGGAGCAATCATATTCATACGACAGTGGTGAAATATTTTTCTTGTCTAGACCTGTCATAACTCTTTCTATTCAGTGACAACTAACATAAGTGTATCTAACAGCACTGCAAATAAAATAAAAGTTGCTTAGTTGAGATTATTTCGCTGGGATTTTCATTGAATTTGTTTGTCATAAGACTTAGAGTGAATTGATATTCTTGTTCGTAAATTGATTTTTATGATAACAAAAAGACATTTATTTTATTGAGTTTTTCAGCATATTTTATATCAAATAAGACATTTTGATGCTTCGATAATTGAATATTTTGGGCATTTTAAAATAAATTCTCTTGTAAACTGTGTTGCCTTCATCACTTTCATTCACATCATTTTATAGTTTTTTTGAAAAACATACAATTTATTCCTGTTTTGTTCATGCAAATATTTACATCGCTTTGTTCCTTTGCTTTCATGTCTTTTAAAATGAACTTTTTTTTCTAATAAAAAAATAATGTTTTTGAAATTTAAAATGAAATTACTGTGGAATTTCTATGAGTTAGTCATTTATTGTTATTCTGTTTAGTAATGAATAAACTCTTATGAAATTGTAATGTCATTCATTAGATCTATTAACTATGCATATGTGCTATCATTTGTTATATTTGTGTCAAAATAATGTCTCAAAAGAATCAATTTTTTTTATTGGCTAAGTACTTAAATGTGTAAGATGTTTCATTGAGCTTTTAACTATACATATATTTTAAGTTAATTATAGTGCCTGAAAAGAGCAAAATCGGAAAAGATATAGTATTATGATAATATACGGAATTTCATTATGAAAGATTGATGATTTCAAACTAGGTCATATTTTCTTGCAAAACTACATCTAACAGATTATGTAGAATAGCCTGAAACAGGAGAAAATAAATAATTCTTATGAAGTACTTTCATTAATTCTGAAGAATATTCTGAAGTGATTCTAATGAAGCTAAATGTGTTCCTTTTTCTATTCTTTATTTAAAAATTTACTGTTCGATATGTTAACTTTCAATAGTTTTTCTTAAATGTACTTCAAATGATTTTCCTGATTCGGAGAAAATATTGGTTTATGTTCAAAACATTTTCTTTTTTTTAATCATATTATAAAAATATTTCAGATGAAAATTTAATCACAATTATATGATTACAGATATTCATGTTTGGAATACCTATTGTTACTTTCCATGCAATTCATAAACAATCAGCTGATTTAATATAATAATAGAATCTTGGTGCATTCTTTTTTTAATTTAATATAATTTTACTAAAATTTTGAATGCATATGTATAATATAGAATATATTAAATTATCAATTACAACGTTATGTTATAAAAATTAATAATTATGAGTTCAATAATTAGGTAATATGGAGAATAATTGAAATATTTTCTTATATCATAATGATTCCAAAGATTAAAATTTGAACGGTTCCTTAAACCTTGTATATTAAATGTAAGGGCATGACTAGCTCATAAAGCATCAACTAAATAAATACATTTTATGCTTTTATGGACATCTTTTATCAATCAGCTATATTAAACACATTTATTATACCTATATAAATAAAAATTATAGGAATATTTATTAAATAATAAATTATTCCTGAATGAATAAATTAAAAAAAAATAGATTCCTTACATATGGTAAGTAGTTTTCCTACTTATGAGAGAAAATAAATTACAATTTAATATTTTATTGAATCAAAAATATAAAGCTTATGTGATTTGAAATGAAAACCTTAAGATAATGTGCTTTGCTTCATAAATCTGTTTTAGCATATGAACGGATTAAGTAATAATACAATGATTCATAAACTAACCATGGAATTTTTTTTCTCCATCTAAGCTATTTTTCAATGAGACTAATAACCATGGGATAAAGTATCTGAAACAGATGCCAATGCAGAATTAATTGAGAATCAAGTAAGATTATAATATATAAAAATATCGCTCCTGAATTGCAAAAAGCTGCAAATGCGTTTTCAAATTAGGTGTGATTTTTTCATTTAAACTTATTGCGATAAAAATGCTAGATAAAATATTGATAACGACAGAGCTGTAGATCACTAATGTAATATAACTTTCTTATACATTTGATAGAGAATAATCGAAAAGACAAAATAATGTTACACTGCAAAAAAGCAGTTACATATTATGGAATATAAAAAAAGCCGTCATATTAACAAATTTTAAAAAGTGCAAAAATATTTCTAGCCATCTGCTGAAAAAGTGTCTAAAATTCTTCATTTTTAATTTGTTTCACAAACTTTCAAAATGAAAATTAACAAGTTCACAGTTTATGACATCATTAGCTTTAAAATCAACTTCTTTATTTTGTAAGATGATCATGATCATTTAACGAAACAAAGGTAAAATGAGCTTATTTAAATTTTTTTCTAACTTTTCTCAATAAAAATTGTATTTTGTAAATATTGCTTATTTACAGGACAACTCTTATCAAGATGATTTTGAGAAAAATAAATTTTTTCTGTTTTGACTACTTCTATGAATGTAATACATTTATCTCGATTCACTTTTGCTTCATTATTTAACATAAATAATGAAATTGATTATTTATGATACATTTTATAAAAATATCCTGTTCTATATATCTTTAGGAAAAAATCTAAATAGATTTAATTAAAATTCAAACTCTAGTGGTTTTTAAGGTAGTAAACATTGCGTACTAACTCGAGGGTCATCGGATTTAATGAAAAAGAGTCAATGACAAATAGTGAATTTAGATGCAGGTATTTAAAAAAAAATAAGTCTGTTGATATACCAAACTCTTGAGAGGATTCAAATGAATAAAAATCTTATAGATTCAGCTGATTTATCTCTGAAACATGTATTGTAATGATTCTATAAATTTGAAATTTATAGCATTTTCCTAAAACAAATTAGCCTATTTTTTTTCAACGATAATCTCTCATAATCTCTCATTAACTCTGAACTAAATTGTTTTGAAATTCACATTCTTCATCCTTGTTTAATATTAAAGAATATGTTGCATGCATTTCAGAATGAAATTGTTTTTAAAATTTAAGTATCTAAGAACGTTTTCTAAGAAAGTGAAATCTATACTTTCTAAGAAAATATGCTTAAAATATTGCAACTAGTGAGTGTATAGCTTGAAATATACGCAAAGAAAATAGTACAAATTTAATTAAAAGAATTAATTAGTTACTTATATTTTTGGTCGTAAGGAAATATTCTGTGTCGTATCTCTTGTATCGTGTGTGAATAACTAACTTATTAAAACTATGATGTAATTAGAAAATTTAAAGTATGTAACTGTTAAATATCTGAAATAATATAGGTGTAAATGAAAACCAAGTTCTTGTATATCAGCTGAAAATTAAGTACCTTCGAAAATTCCTTTTTAAACCTTGAGAACTAAAGATTAAACCCTGATCAGAATGATTGTTGAACCTTTATATTGTAGTTGCTTGTTCACCTTTCCTTCTATAAATCTTATTGTTGAAAAACATTCATTTGAAAAGTCTTTTAGTTATCCCTTATTAATGTTGAAAAGATTGTCGTGCTATGTTCAGTTAAGTACATAGGAAGTTTCTAATGAAATGATTTACTTTTGAGTAAATTAATTTTTATTTAGTGTTAAATACGTTAATTAGTTCGTTTAAAATGTGTAATTTTCTCTTTTTATTTCTTAAACTTGAACTGAATAATCCTAAAAAAAATCTCCTAAGAAAAATATATGAAAAACCTTTACAACTTCCGAATTAATTTCAAAAAACTCTCCAATTGCAACATTTCATACAAATTATTTAAATATCCAAAGGATAAAATTACTAGTTATTTCTTCTGATCTACCAATCATAGGGATAAAGATTGGTAGACCACAGTGTCTTATAAAATATTTGATATGGTTCTCTTTAAAAATCTATGCCAATTTCTGAGTTTAAAAATGTTTCTATATACAAAGGTATTGATAGTAAAATCTGTACATACTAATAATGTAAAAGGGAAAATTGTGAATTAAAGTGTATACAATACCGCTGTTTTCTCTTTTCATTCGAAGTATTAGTTTGTTTTAGTATGATTTTAGTTATTAGGCCAATTTTGGAATTTGAGAAAGACAATCAGTAGAAACTAAAATTTTTAAAGAAATTGAAGCTATAATTATGAATGATGATGATATTTAATATCATCTATAATTTAGTTATCGTCAATAAGAATTTTTCATTTATTGATTCCTTGTAAAATTTGGTAAATCATTTTTATTAAAATAGCCTGATAAATTAGTTCTCAAATATAAAAAGTGAATGTAAATTGACAAATTAACATTTTATTCTAGCATTCCAATTTTGTTGTTTTAAGCAAAGAGTGTTTTGCTTCACTGGCTGCCCAATTTAAATTTATTGAACCTGTTGTTACAGATATGTTACCATGCTGTTACAAAGATAAGTTATATTTATACCTATAAACAACTTTAGAAATATTTTAATTTAATTTGGAAACCATTCCTGTAGTTTATATATATATATATATATATATATATATATATATA
>JAPDSC010111959.1:0-10103 GCA_026290005.1 Latrodectus geometricus | reverse complement strand
ACTGAAATGCTATTAATTTTGCTACTTCAATTATTATGATAATTTTTATTATAATATAGGCTTAACTTCTGTACATTATTATTTTTTAAAAAATTATATATTTTACATATTAAACATTATAATAAAATTACTCATTCTAATATATTTTTTTATAGGAGAATCAATCAATTAATTAATTTATTGATTAATCAGTTACTGAATTAATTAACCATTTATGAAAATAACTATTCAATCAATCTTGATTTCATGACATTTGAATATATTTCTTGAAATCATAAGCTAATTATTACAGTGTATTATCAATATATTTGTAGAATGATATTGAGATGATTATAGAATATTAATTAAGAACACAGGTATTATAGGTGACAACTGTTGTTAATGTTAAATTTAACCTTAAGATGTAAGGTGTATTTTTTGCTATTTTAAAGTAGTGTGATTAACAATTTCATGATGTTTCTAAAAAGGCAATTATACATTATATTATATTTTAGAATATATAAAATTGACTAATATTAAGTAATAATATCATTATAGGTATATGAATATTTTTCAATTTGATACATAACATTATACATTAGTAAGGTTTTGATAATAATCGTATCAAATAATAATAGTAATTTATTTGATCGAATTATCTTAATAATGCATTGAATAATGCATTGAATGCATTGCATTGCATGAATGCATTGCATGCATTGAATGCACTTAATAATGCATAATAATGTCAATGAATATCCGAAAAAATTGCTTATTTATTTCGAAGATAATTTTGTATTGTTATGCGAAAACTAGATGGCAGCACTAGTATTGATTTGTTAAAGCAATTTCGCTTATATTGTACATGAGAAAAGCGAAAAAAGAATGTAAATAAAAAAAATGTATAATTATATTTATTATTCATATTTATCTCTAAAAATTTTAAAAAATGATCTAAGGATTTAAAAATACACGTCTAAAAATTATCAATTATGAAGCTAATTATCAAAAATTTTTATTTAAGTGTTTTCACATTCAATGTAAAATTTAAGTTTATTCTTAAATCTCTTTTAAGTACATTCTTTTAAATATTTTATAAGCTTTATAATTTATTTATAAGTTAAGGACAAGGCATTAAAATCTGAAAATTTTTTATTATATATAGATAAAACATATGTTACTTTTCAGAGCATAAATTAGATAGCTATAGTTTTTAGATCGTTTAAAAATTTCTATGAGGTAGTTTAATGACATTTGTTTCGAAATTATATCTTACGTGATGAAGTGATTTATTTTAGAACTCCTGTAATACTTTTGCTTATACAATTATAAGGTTGCATTTATTAACCTAATTATAGTTTTTAAAGAATTTATTAAATATACGAATTTATTTTAAACAAGAACTAATTGCTTTAATTTGAATCTATGGGACTTAATTTTACTTGCTGAATGCATAAAATATTACTTAATAGATTTATCCAGATAGAACATTCTTTTCTAGTTGAAAAAGGATGCTTATTCTTGATGTTTAGAATAGAATAGATGTTATGGATCAAACGTTTTATCCAAAGCTTACCATTGGTTCAAAGAAGGATTTTATTTTTTTCGTCAATAGATATTATACTAAATAATAAATGGTGAAATTACCATGAACTTAAATTTTTTCTCTCTGATTTATAATTGCAAATTTAAATTATTTAATTTAAGAAAAACATTATTATGACATTAAATATTTAGACATTCCGGTAAACACTTCCATGTGAAACAGTTTAAAAGACATTTCTCTATAAGAGACTTCAGGAGACACTTATTTATGACAATTCAAGAGACATTTCTGTGTAAGACAGTTAAGGAGATGATTCTATTTAGGACATTTGAGGAAACATTTGTATATAAGACATTTTAGGTGACATTTCTTTGTAAGACACAAGAGTAGATACATCTATGCAAGACATTTGATGAGATATTTATATTAAAGACAGCTCAGTGCTCAATTCCCTAAGGTACTTTAAGAAATGTTTTTTAATTAAAAGCATTTTCTAAGGAAAGACACTTTAGAAAATGCTTTTAATTAAGAATAATAATTTGATACTTCCATTTAAAATATGTAAGTTTATCGCCCACAAGAAAAAATATTTGCATCATCGGGTTTTTTGGTTACATAGTCTGTTAAATTCTTTGTATTTTTCTTTGATATTCTCTAGGTTTATGATTGAAACACTAGGAAACTAATACATGTTGTCCGTAACATGTCCGACACGACCAACCTTCATGATTGAAATCATTTTTTTTTCCAATTGGGTGATTAACCCTTTTTTTAGCCACAACAAAGCTTGAAACTGCTACTCATTTATTTTACCCGGTGGGTACCTGTGAACCAAGTCAAGGAGGCGAGTAGCACTACCCATGTCTCACCACCTAAAACCCGTTTATATGGCGGGCCACATTCATCCATCATTAGAGGAAACGACAAGAAACACATAGGAAGAGAAAGTACATCCATGCCCGAGCCGGAATTCGAACCCAGGTCCTCCCCATCCGTAGTCAGTTACTTTAACCACTAGACAGATAGGAACACTTAAGAAAGCACTTCCATGAAAGAAAGTTTAGCAGGTGTAAGACAATTCTTTGTAAGATACTCCCGAAGACATTTCAGGAGAATCTTTTGTGTGAAACAATTCAGGAGAACTTCTATATAGGATTATTTTATGGTAGATATTTCTGGAGACTTCTAAGTAAGATACTTTAGGAGACATTTCTGCGTCAGACACTTTAAGAGACATTTTTATTAAAACATTTTATAAGAATATTTATACAAGATTCTTCAGGAGTTACTTCTGTGAAAGAAATTTCAGAAGGCATTTCTTTGTAAGACACATTAGGAAACATTTCTACGTAAGACATTTCAGGCAACTTTTCTGTGTGAAGCAATTCAAGAGGATTTCTATATAGAACATTTCAGAAGACACTTTTATGTAAGATACTTCGGGAGACTTTTAAGTAAGATGTTTTAGATGACACTGCTTTGTAAGATACTTCTACGTGAGATACTGTAGGAGGCATTTCTATGTGGAACACGCCAGAAGAATTTTTATGTAAGATACTTCAGGAGTTACTTCTGTATAAGGGATTTCAGGAGGCATTTCTAGGTAAAACACTTTAGGAGACATTTCTACGTAAGAAGTTTCAGGACACTCTTTGTGTGAAACAATTTAGGAGAATTTCCGTATAGAACATTTTTGAAGACGCTTTTATGTGAGATACTTCGAGAGACTTTTAAATAAGATATTTAGGAGACAATTCTTCGTAAGACACTTAAGAAAACACTTCTACTTAAGATAGTGTAGGATACATTTATATATGGAACACGTCAGAAGAAATTTTATGTAAGATATTTCAGAAGTTACTTTTGTATGAGGAATTTCAGGAGGCATTTCTTTGAATGACGCTTTAGGAAACATTTCTACGTAAGACATTTCAGGAAACTTTTCTGTGTGAAAAAATTGAAGAGGATTTCTATATACAACATTTAAGAAGACACTTTTATGTAAGATACTTCGGGAGACTTTCAAGTAAGATATTTTTGGAGACACTTCTTCGTAAGACATTTCTGAAGACAATTCTACGTAAGATACTTTAGGAGACATTTCTATATGAAACATGTCAGAAGAATTTTTATGTAAGATATTCAGGAGTTACTTTTTTATAAAATTTAAGGAGGCATTTCTTTGTAAAACATTTTAGAAGACATTTCTACGTAAATAAGTTTCAGGAAACTCTTCTGCGTGAAACAATTCAAGAGGATTTCTATATAGAACATTTCAGAAGACACTTTTATATGTTAGATACCTCCGGATACTTCTAAGTAAGATATTTTAGGAGACACTTCTACGTAAGATACTTTAGGAGGTATCGAAATTCTACGGTCAAATGATGTGTTGAGGCTATTAATACAATTTCGCTATAAAAGATTTCTAATCTCAGACAAGCAGTAGTGATAATTGCCACCTTTTACTCTGAGAAATTCATTTTTATGGACCTCGCAGATAACATATTCTGACAGCAGGTCCACTATCTTGTATAATGACATGATGTTCAACTCCTTTTACTTACCAACATATTCAAATTTCTTTGAGATTAGCTTGTTTTTGGGAGAGTTATTGCTATTTTTGTGGTTTTTCCTTAATTTTTGGTAACCAGCGTATGTTTAATATAAATTGTATTATAACATATTTTTTTTATATAACTTAATTACAGATTTTACATTTTAATAAAATTTAATTTAACCTATTGAATAAAATAAGTTTTTTTTTCTTTATAAAATTTAATCTTGCTTCATTCATATTTAACAAATATTTTCTGTGTGTTAGTGTTTTGTCTAATGTATCATATTTGAACTTAATCAATATTATAAGGAATATTTAATTTGAAAATATGAATATGAAGCACTTCAAATAAAAGACATGGTTACTTAATAGAAGATATTTTAAAATAACTAAATATTATTCATTTTTGAAAACACATATAAGAATATTCCAATTTTTAATTTATTTGAAAATTTTAAATTTCTGATTATGAACTTTATATATCTTGATCTTTATTAAAAATGTATGACAGATTCAGCAGTTTGATCGTACACAACAAATGTTTTTTTGCTCGCTCGAATAAATTGTTATGAACACAATAGAGCTGTGTGATATTTCAATTCATGATATTAAACTGAAGAATAGTTCGGAGTAAATCTTGTTTCTTATTGCACAACCGAATTTTATTCGTAATGAAATGCCAGATGAGTTCTTTGATTTTTAATAGAAATAAAACTTTTCAAAATATGATCATAACTTAATAGCGAAATAGGTCTAATTAGATTTAGGGAGAGCTCACCGTGTACTAGTGATAAGACAGCTAGTTCAGACCATAAATTTCGAGTCCAGCCGATGTTGAAAATAGGGTGATGGATATTGCTTTTGCCTTTCCCATGCACGTTTGTTGGGTAGATGTTTGGGAGTTTTCTGAATTCCCTCCTTTGCGACACATGTAATATATAGGTATGTTTTGCAAAGTAACAAATAAGGACCACTTAATAAATAAAAAGAAGCGAAGTATGTTACCGAGACATTTTTAAGCCTTTAACATTATAATGAGCTATACCAAATAATTGGTTAAATTAGTTTAGTTTATGAAGGACATTTTTGGAACTTTATGCTAACATGCTTGTAGCTCACATTGAAGAGGATAACTGGAAAATATTTTTTTGTTTTTTTTTATAATTAAACACACATGCCATAAGGACTCGTTTATAGGGTAGGCAACCACTCACACTCTAATTGTACAAAGAAAAGACAAAGAAAGGAGAGAGAAAAAGAGAAAGTACACTCTTGCTCGAACCAGGACCTCCCTATCCGCAGTCAGGCATGCTGATCACTAGACAGGTTAGGCGGCTAAGTTAGCTTACTGCGATGCTTTTCCAACTGTTTATTTCTGCTTACAGACACAACTAAATACAGCCAACTATTTCATAATTTTCTATCACTATAAAGGGACGAAGTCTACACTTGAACTTTTATTATTTTCTACAAAATGCATGATATCATTTAATGAACAATGATTTCTACGAAACTTTTAACTCATAAGCCTTCTCCGTTGTTGTTGTCGTGTGCCAGCCAGGCTGGTAATATGGGGTGTGCTGCTCCCCTTTTCCAACTGAACCATAATTGGTGTGGAGTCCGACTTCCTCAGTACACACATGCACTAGATACCCGATTATACGGTAGGCAACCATTCACACAAAGAAAGAAAGAACAAAGTCTAGAAAGAGAGAGAGAGGAAATACATCCATGCCCGAGCCGGGATTCGAACATAGGTTCTTCCAATCCTTAAAGCCTTCTCAGTAAATCAATTTAATAACTGGGTAAAATATTGAACCCGCTACTTTCCGGCTAAGTCTTCCCAACTTAATCATTGCTGTCTGTTATTAACTTTCATAAAGTCACCTTTTTTATTTTTGTACAATTTAACTTATTGTTTATAAATACATTATATGGGTAGTTCATGTTTGTATGGCTTCATTTGTACCAGCTTCAACATTCGTCTAAATGAATTAATCGCATTATTTATTCAAATTAAAAAAAAATTTACAATGTTTCGGATTGATATTTGCCTATAAATCAACTGATCATAATTAGATCGACTTTACAAAGTTATTCTTGATTAATGTTGCTACAAAATTAGATGATTAGGAAGTCAACGATCAGTCAATTATGCTGCAACCAGGAAAGAAAACTGTTGGTAAAATTTATTCATGAGCGTTTTAGTTTATAGTCGCGTCTCCCCAAATTAATGGACTTCAAACCAGGAGCATAACTTTGTCCCCAGAATATCAATAAGTTGCTGCCATTGACATTAATATTTAATGCATGAAAGATATATCACTTTGTGGAATTGTGTGCTAACTCACAAAATTAGGTTGTAAATTTAAGGCAAGCTGCTACCAAGCTAATTATATTACGGCCTCTCTAGTGTATATCTATTTGTTAGGGAGCTTTTTTCTTTATCGAATGTTGAGTTTGTGTAGTAATATATTATATTCGTGTTTCGAGAATGGAGCTTTTACAATAAAGGAATGTGAGAATTATTGCTATTAAATTAGTTTGTTGCTTTGAAACTTTGAGAATAGGTGGAAAAGATTTTCTAGAGGAATTTTTTATTTCTTTCATAACTTGACATGGATGAAAAAGATTATAAAATGTAATATCTAATAAATGGTATAATATTATTGAGAATGATGTGTAATGTATGTCGATGAAATTTTGTAGCTTTTAATAACTAATATAATGATTTTCATACATGACTTTGGAACTTTAATAAGCTTTTATTATTTCATGATTCCTTTAATTACAAAGTTACAGATTTAAAGTTTTTACTCTGAGATTTTTCTATGCGCAGTACAAAAAATGCAATCTGACATAACTTAAAAAACAGACTAATTTTCAAAGACTGTTGCAAAGTACATTAATTGCTACCCCTAACAACTGCTTTCCATGACAGTATTTTCAATGACAGTGGACTTTATTCACGTGTCACAACACATTTTGCTTTCCAGGTTTCTGGAAAACTCCCAAGCACTCACCCCAACAGATGTTTATGTTCTTTTTTTGCTTTCAGTGGCTGGTATCAAACACAGGACTTATTGAAGAGTTCTGTTCTATTCCTAGAACGCCATCTTTACGTAGATAAATTTATGTAAAAAAAGTATTATCGATAACAAAAGAAAACTACTTCTTTTACTACACAAGTTACATATATCTGCTTATAGATTTATACATTATTTTTATTTTATAATTTATGCATTATTTTCACTAAAAATGTATTTAATAAATATATTTTTGTTCTTTACAGTACTGCGTTTTAGAAATGCAAGTTTTCAAATGTTACAATAAATGCTATATTTATGATTATCACTAGCACAACAACAGTTTACTATGTAATTCATATAATTTAACATTGAAAAAAGTAAAATATTCTATTAATAAATCCCATTCGTCTTAGAATAGTAATCAGTAATTTGGGCATATTTTATTTCCTTGTGTAAACTTTGAGTTTCTAATATTGAGATTCGTGGTAATTTTTTCTTCATGTTTACATATAAAATTTGAAGACGGAAGTAAATATGCATAATATTTTAACTATTCAAATCTTTTATCATCCTACTAAGAAATCTCTCTCTTTCACATCTTTCAAATATAACTTTCTATTTCATAATACGTTTTTACTACACAACCAATTTATATTCTCTCATCCCCATTTTAGTGTTGCTTATTTCTTTACAAAATAAAAGAGTTTCAATATTACTTTCCTAAGCGATGTATGTAAAGGAAGCTTTTATATTGTTGCCTATTACATTACTATTCAACAAATTGAATGCTTTCAGAGCGAAGGAAGAAACTAGATATTAAGAATAAAACTAATGTAATCCTTCCTGTAACTATCATTTGTGCAAGATATATTCATATGTGGAAATGCATGCATTTTGAAATTACTTTTGGAATTTATATATAAGTAGACTTTTTTTCTGAATTTTGTATTAATAATGCATTAGGTATTTCTATATTCCATAAATGAATAAACAGAATAGGTCTATTTAAATTGCGATATAGAAAAGCTCTTCCGTTGTTTCTTTTTTTTTTTTTTGAATTTTCAGGATGAAAATTTAAATTTGATCAAAGTATTTGTTAAGAAAAATTTTAATATTCTTTTAGGCATATTTTACAAAAATTCAGCAATAATCTTAGACATTATATATAAAAGATATATCCTTTTATATGTTATTAATGGAATTTGTTGTAATGTATTTTGCTCATTAATTAAAGCTGTAGTTGATATTAGGGGATGAGTTTTTAAATATTGAAAATTTCATATCTTATGATTATAGATGAATTTATTGTAAATCTATGAAAGTATTCTTTAATAAACTTTAATAAAAGTTTAAAAACTATTTTAATTTTATATTTTTAAAATTTTCTTTTATTTAAATTTTATATTTTTATTTATTAAATAAAAAATGTATTTTATTTTTATATTTTTTTTAGTTGATTACAAAAATAAACTTTTGTAACCAATTTTACAAAAAATAAAAAAAAATTTATTGATCAAAAAATATTTTTTATTTGTATTTACTAAGAATTGAAAAGCAATTTAAAATTCAGGTTACTTTGGCTGAATTAAGATTTTTATCATGTGGATTATTATTTTTATTATTTTGTACTGAAGAGTATATAATTGTAAAGTAAATAAATAAGTTTAGACGTTTGTCGTTTTTATAACTGGAACTTGGCCACCACAGAGCCCGGATCGTAATCCCATAGAAAATGAGTGGGATGTGATGCAAAGATGCATCCGACATTGCTGTCCTCTTCCATATAATTTACAAAATCTGCAAAGACAATGCATGGTATTCTATGGACATAAAAGTAGATGGACTTGATGTCCAAGAGAATCTACAAAAGTTGGTCCAATAAAATATCGAACTTGTGTTTCTATTTCTTTGGCCTGTGGGTGTATCACTGAAACAAATTTTCACAAGTTTAAATAATTTTCCAAAATTTAAAACCAAATAACAATTTTAAAGATATAACGATTACCAAAAAGTGCAATTCAATTAGGTGTACATCGGAATTCTACAAAGAATAGCACATAATTCACGTCTATATTGATTATCATATGAAATATTTACTTCTGGTGCCATAATGTAAACAGATTTGGCGTATTTGGTACTTTCACCATTTAGTCGTATTTAGCATATACATTTAATTTAATTTTAAAACATTTGAAATAGCTTTCAATAAAGAATCTTAATGTTTTTAATTCCTCCATTAAAAAATTAGTATTTCGATGATTGGTATGCCAACCAATCATCGAAATACTAAGATGATTGGTATATGTTAATTATATGATTGGTATGCTAACTATATGTTAATTATATGTTTATATTTATTTATTTAATTAAGAATCAAGGTATGCCATGGATTTATTCAAATGAAACGAGTTAACAATTAAATTTACAATTTGAGTGTTAATCATATTGTTTTTGTTTGGATAATGTTTTAAGCAATTTTTAAATGGATATGATTTTTTTCTAGAATTTTTTTTAACTTAAGTCAATTATCAAATTTTGAAAGTTTCAATGCGTAGAAAATAATTTATTATAATTAAAATTCGAAAGAATTAGGGCGAAAGTAAATATGAAAAAAAATAATTTTCTTCATTAATGACCTTTTTTTCCAAGCGCATATTACAATTGATAGTTAATGCATTAAATTGAATTTTTATCAAAGATCTTAAGGCTTTATGAACTTTTATTAAAAACAATTCATGTGTAGCTTCATCATATTATAAATAAGAAAGAATACTGGAAATATAACAAATAATCTTAACCCAGGCACTCATTTTAAGCTACAAAAGTGATTCATAAGACTGGATTAGAGTATGTTGATGTGAGTTTAGAAGTATCTGCTTAAAAGCCCCTTGCTTTACTAAAGTTTTACTCAATACCTCTTTTAAGATCCATAATTTATCCCGCAAAACAAATATCTCAATCGGACATTTAACAGCAGGCCGAGGATTAC
>JAPDSC010111955.1:0-11589 GCA_026290005.1 Latrodectus geometricus | reverse complement strand
ATATCTTCGATATAAATTTCATAACATTAATATTTCCATTTGATTGTATTGTAAAATTTATGTATTCAAATATATGGATTCAAATATTGGCGAATGTGTAGATTTTATATGCAAAATTATAGATTTTAATCTGTATTAAAATCACGAAAATTAATTTTTGATTTTAACTTGTAAAAAATCAAAAATATATACAGGTTTTAATATAAGCAAATGCATTACAATATTAGCATATACATTAATATAGATTTAAATTTTTGAATTTGTGCTTATGTGAAACAAGGAGAACTGCTAAGCGATTGAAATTTCATAGAAGAAATAAATACAAATATATCAATTTTAATATAAGCATATATATTGTAATATAGATTAAAATATTTGCATTTGTTCGTGTGACACAGGAAGAATTTTTAAATAATTTAAAATTTAAAAAAATTAAAAATTTAAAAAAACATAAAAATTTAAAAAAAATTTAAAAAAAACACGTGCCGGCTAATCAAATGGAAATAAACTAAAATTTAATAAGATTAATTTTAAATAAATTATTTTGAAATTATTATAAAATAAATAAAAATAATATTTAATTTTCCAAAAATTATTATAAAGACCTTTATAAAGATTTATCATAAATTTATCTTCATTATAAAAATATTTAAATAAAGTAAATCGTTAACATTATTTCCAAGAAAGAGAAAAAAATAAATAATATTTGTTTTATCATCCATGCCTTGCCAGATATTTCTAACTTTCTTGAGTATGAAGTGTCTCTCGCAACGCCCATTTTCAATGTTTCCTAGGAAGTCTTGTTATTTTGCACAGACCAATAATTATAACTATTAAAAAGTAATAACACAATAACTAATAAGTTATTGCTCTGTGTATTTTGTGACCCTCTCTGACGTCACTCCTTCGCCGGCTTTCCGCTGGTATCAGTTTCCCGTCTAATTTCTTCTCGTTTGCTACTGGCCTAAGACTTCTGTTAATAAACTCCGCCTGACTATTTCAGCTGACTAACAACTTAACGTAATTAATCTGATGAACATAATGATAAGCAACAAACAGCTTCATAATTTTGAAGTACGATCAAATCATGTAGTTGGCATATAAAGTAAGCTGGCACTCTTTTCTCTATGTCCTGTTATATCAATTGTGGTGCACAGAACTCTATAAAGTTTTAAAAATTGATGAGCTCACTCAATCGAATGACTTTCGACTGTATCAATTATCAAGATGGCTACTTTCCTGGCGAAAAGCAACTTTTCTCACGAGGAAAATGTCCTCTTACACTAAAAGACATAAAAAAGAGAGAATTGAAACCGAATTAAAAATTTAGTAATGAAAGATTGACGCCCTTGATACAGTTTACTTATAATCCATTTATCTTACGATTTCTGTTGTTATGAATACAGTAGTAAATAAAATAAAATAATAACCTTAAAAAATTTCTAAATCAATTGAAAAATTTCAAAACTCTCAAATTCCTTCAAAATTCCAATAAGCTTTCGAAATTCCGGGCAATTTTTTAAAATTTCCGAAAAAATAAACCGGGTTTATTCTCAGAAATAAACCCAAATTTTTTTTATTTTTTTTTTTTTGTGTCTTTCCTTTACAACACTACTTATAGGATAGGGAATTTTTGTTAAATGCAATTGTGTTTTGAATGTATTTTACAAAGAATGAATAATCTGCAAGATTGAAACGCGTATCTTTGTACAAAATCATACGCGTTTTATCCAATACCATATTCTTCATATCAACCATGATAATTAAGAGTCAATTAGTATCAAGCAAAAATGTAATTAATGTTAATTTACCAAAATGAAACACACCACGGAAAGAACATTATAAACGCTGACGACATTTGATGAAGAAGTCATTTTTGTGTATTGTAATTATATTTTTCTAATCGCTGAGTGACTAACCCTTCACCCCAACAAATTCGGAAACTGCAACTCATTTAGTACTGGATGAGCACTAGTGAAACAAGTCATGGGCGTGAATAACATTACCCACGTCACACCAGCACAAACCTTTTTATACAAAATATTAAACAGAAGCAATTAATTGTAACTATTTGTAACTTAACTTATTATTGCATATTTTCCTATATTTTTGCAACTTACTATACTTTTGTTATTCGAACAATATTTTTTCAAATCATGTTGGTCTGAAGAAAAAACAGTGATCTCAGGAAATGGATTCTGTAACTGACTCAATCGAAAATCGGTAATGCTGAGTAATTCTATGCATGTTTAATTTTCCATAGATTACCTTCTACAATAGTTTTTATAGAAAGAAGTGTCGATGTCATAAGTTGACTGTAGTTCAAATTTGCGAGACAGCTGATCGCATTTGGCAACTTATACATCGGCAGAAATAAGCAGCAATTGCTGCTTATTTCTGTGGGTAGTTTAAACTACCCACTTTGCGTAACTTACATTGATAATAAAATAATTGACGATTCTTTCTTGAGATTTTTTAGTAATTTATTCTATTGTGATTGCCAGTATTCTAAAATTAAATTTTCGTACTTAAAAATAAAAAAAATTTAATTCTAAAAATATAAAAAAATTATAACTCATCAATTCTATTTTTCATCAATTCTATTCATGTCTTGCGTTCTCATACAAAGATCATTCTAAGAAAATATGTTCAATAGATTTTAAATAGCAGTACTGTCTGCAATCTGCAAACTCTTTAGCTGAGACAGGCTTTTATTAAAATTTATACACTGGCTATCAAAAACTAAGAAAATAATCACAAAAATAGTGATAGTCCTCCCAAAAAACAGCCAATCTCAACGAAATTTTAAAATGTTGGTAAGTAAAAGGAGCTGAATAACACGATATTATACAAAATAGTGGCACTGCTGTCGGAATTCGCCATTTGGGAGGAACATAAAAATATTTGTCTCAAAATACGGCGGCAATTGTCTCAGCGTGTCTGAGATTAGAAATCTGCTATAGCGAAATTGTAATAATGGCCTCCAGGCATCCATTGACCAAACAATTTCGATTGCGAGCTATTGTGAGACTAGGGACAGGTCAAAGTCAGAAAGAAAGGGCTAGGTGGCTGAATATAAGTCCATCTGTGATTCATAGACATTGACAACAATTTTTTACCACGGATTCGGCATTCAGAAGGTTCAGCCAAAGACGGCCATCGCTACCACGAGTGCCGATGACAGATATTTGTCATTATGCGCACGGGGAAATAGAACCACAACTCCGGCTAAACTCAGATACTCATTCGCTGCAAGGTCTGGAAGGTTGGTATCCAGATCTACCGTGCGTCGAAGGCTTCACGAATGTAGTCTTTATGCAAGATGATCAGTCATTTGAGTCCCACTCACGTCTGTAATGGGCACGTGACCATGTCCACAGGAAGCATGATCAATGGGGGGCTGTTGTCTTTACGGATGTGTCCAGGTTTACCCTCGAAAGCGATAGTACATGCATTTTCTTTGGAGAAAATGTCGAACTCGTTTTCATCCATCAACAACCATGCATCAAACATCCGTGAAAGATATGCATACGGATCAGGCAGCGTCTAGATTTGGGATGGTATCTCTTTGAGTGGAAGCACTGACCTCCATATCTTTTCTGTGAAATGTTAATGCTCACACCTAGAGATATAACATTCTGGATGCTTATGCGTACTCTTATGCCGGGGCAAAGATTATTGATTTTGATTAATCTTCTTATGTAGTCATTTCTTGGATTAAGCTTTTTCTTTGTCTCTCAATTTATATCTGCCCATGATTGTGTCCTTTATTTACCGTTATGTAGATATGATGGGTTTCAAGTGAACACGAAATGACACTGAGGAAACTAGTTAGCCAAACATTTGGTCAAGTAAAATGGAATTAGTCCAAGAATCAGTTTAGAAAAGAATAATAATATTTCAGATAATTTTTTAAATTAATATCACTGAAGGTCTTGAAACTTAAATTCCAAACATTGATAACTCTATAAAATTTCCATAATATAGAAAATTGTTTGAAATAGAATAAAGTGATGTAGACATTAAACCATATTTGAACAAAACAATCACTTCGTGGTTGGGGGAAAAAAAAAAAAAAAAAAAAAAGGATTCGTACATAATTATATGAAGCACTGACAACCATCCGGAAGGATATCATAAATATCTAAGTAAAGAGAATGTAGTGCTTTTTTTTTTTCTTTAAACAGAAGGTTTCTAGTTATAAAAATTTGTTTCACTATTTATAGAACTTAGAAATGAAAAAAAAAAAACATTTTCTTTCCTCATATATTTACTTAGTGTTTGTAATATTCACATAAAAAAGACATTTGGTCTAATTGAAGCGCAAACTTCGAAAATATCCATAATCATGAAGATAGTTTCTTTTTTGTTAGAACTGATGTAATGAAGAAATAAGAAGAGCGTGCCATTATATGTCCAGTCATCAGAAAATCACAATATTAAGGAAAGTAAGAAGAGGAAAAGATTTGTATAATAGATTTTATTATTGACATTAATTTACGAGCTACACTTATTTAGGAGATCTTTGTATACTTATTGTTATTATAAAATTGGTGACAGGATTACTTTATATACTTATTGAAATAAAAATTTGCGAAAGTCTCAAAATGAAATTTTACAAATGCAGATACTACTTTGATATAAGTAAGTGATTAGAAAATCAAAGAAAAAGGATCAGTTATTTTAGGAAAAGGTACAAATGAACGGGAATTTTAGTACTCTTTTGGAACCCATCTGGAGCGAATGTACAACGCAATACGAACGAGCATTGAGACATACAAATTCCGCATAATGTCCTAAGACATCTCGTTCCACATTTGTTATAAACGCGCCTCTAGTTCGACCAAACTGTCCAACTTGCTGTCCCAAATGATCCCACATATGCTCGATTGATGATAAATCTGGGGATCGAGTGGTCAAGCAGGGTAGTAATGTGACAATGTCAGTTTTATGACATCCTGTGAGTGGTCAAGCATTGTCTTGTTGAAAAATGGCGCCTGGGAGTCATGCCATGAGTGACAACGTATTTGGTTGAAGAATATCATGGACATACTTTTGGGTTGTCATTGTGCCATGGATCAATGTTAAAGGTTACCACGTATCGTAAGTGATGATAACTTATACTAATACACCAGTTCTGGGAGCGGTGTGTCGCTGTAAAGCGAAAACTGGATTGAGGCTCTAACCACAGAGCTTGTACACACGTGCACAACTACCATCACTGCTTTTAAAGTAAATCTAAATTTGACACAGAAGATGACCTGATTCCATTCTCTTGCAGTCTAATCCCATCGTAAGTGACACCACTGTAAATAGAGGCGACGGTGTGATTGTGTCATTGGCAGCATACGAAATGGACGCCGTGATACCAGATGTCCTTCAGCCAGGTACCTTGCGATTTTTCGGGAACACCCAGGTACTCGTAGTGAAGGCGCTGCTTGTGTCTGGATAGCTGTCAATGAGGTAGTTGGCTTTACGTGAGCGTTTCGTATGATGTGACGGCCTACTAGAGAACTAATCTATCGAGGGCGCTCTGAGCCTGATCACCGTGTAAATGACGTCTCTTCTGCTCACTGATCCTAATACCTCCTCACAGTAAAATCAGAAAGGCCAACTTGATGAGCTACTCTCTCTCTGGTTGGTTAACCCCTCAGTGTCCATCATCCCAATGATTCTCGAATTACTGACAACTATTGTCTTCGATATCGGTGTAATACCATGTCTACCCAGCGTTTCCTTTGGAAAAGATTAAGTGCATTCAAGCTCTGTTTACTTGTTTCATACTCTAAGTAGAATTAAATTCAATGGCCTCTAGTGAACAATCGTGCTACATTTCTAATCATTTGCATATCTGCCAGACATATACCTTCATGTCAAGTTTCGTACCGATTATACAATTTGTTTGGTGTGCAAATTTTTATGGAGTGAGTTATTTGATATTTCCCCCAATTTTTAAATTCGAGATTTCCAACACTTGCTTCTACATTATTTCCTGTCAAACATAAATAATTTCTAAAAATAAGAAGGGTTCCATATTATTTGGCGAATTTCTCTCAGTGGTTTGCGTGAGTAATAACATCTGATCTAAATGATAATAATTTTATGTTGGTATAAAGGTTCCTTCATAGCACGGGAGTGAGCAGCATAATATTGTAGACTGTATGAGAAGCTATGGCGTTGTCTATGGTGAGGGCTAGAAGATAATGATGATGTTTAAATATCGTGTCAACAAACATTATGATAGTTTGTATTATTAGATCATGTGTGAAGAGGATCGCCATAAGTTCCTCATCACGGCTCTCTAAATAATTTTGATAAGATTTTATTTTTATTATATTATCATATTTTTAAAACTAATATAATGCACTAGTAATATTACAGCCGCATAAAAAAATAACAAAAGCTTCATATATATCTTAACATTACTCTTAAACATTCTATTAAAATATGGAAAGCATGTATCAAGAGAAGGATTAATATATGAAATAAATACCAAAAGAGATATGTTACTGTTGATTTCACTCAATAGTTATGGAGGAATGTTGCAATCTTTTCTCGATTTGATAAGCTGAATTATTTATTTGAAAATTCCGAAGATTTTAAACTAAATGTAGAGTCCACCGGTAAATGTGCATATTTATTAATTGCCATTATTTTTGTTCTAGATACCTTATTTGATTTTGTTTCTTACACTATGAATTTAACGCGAAAATTTATTTGCACCCTCTAAAAGCTCCAGAAAATGTCTCTAACTTGAAAAATTCTCCAAATTCTGTAATAACTGAAATGAAAATTTTAACAAGGCTAACAAGACTAAATATAAATTGAATAAATTTGTTGCAAAACTGACATTAAAAGATATAAAACGCTATCTACATTCGATGGTGTTAAAATGATTATCTGAATTGATTTCAAAACAGAATTTCTACAACTCAAGATAGATAAGAAATATTGTTTGAAAGGTCTACTTTTGCAATTCACTTAAAACTTCATGTCTGATTAATAAGGAATATGATTATGTGAGATGTTCCACACATTCTGCATAAAGAAAATTGTATTTATCGCTGCTAAGGAACATTTAAAACAAACATTGTATAAATAAATCTGAAAACTGTGATATATTTTGTATGGAAATTCATAAACTAAATTAGGTTTGATTTCTTCCCTAAACTTTCAATTTATTTGCTATTATAGTTATATGAATGATCTGTAATATAAGGAGGGAATTTTCTTATAAAAGTCTTCATTTAAATTTTAAAATTTCCAGTTAAAAACTCGCATGACTTCGAGGATTCAGTAATTTGACATTTTCCACTATATATTTATAGAGCAATGACTTGATAACTGATTAAGGATACGTTAATTTGAGTAATAATATACTGAGAATGTTAATTTCGTTTAGAGAGCTATAATTATTTTTATGAGTTGGAAGTATTTTGTGTAAACACTCATAATACATTATTTCGATTCGCGTACGTTAAACCAACAATTTGTACTCCGTTTGAAGTTTTGCAAATACATGAACTAAATGAAAAGACAAATTTGTATTTGGAAAGAATTTCAAGAAATTTCAGAATGAAAAAAATTTATTCGTGAACCTGTGAAGTTTATCAACAAGACGGAAAGGTTAGTTTAAGCATATTCTAATTATTCCTAAAAATAGATGTTTATGCATTTTTATTCAATTTATAAGTTTCAGTGTTTTTGTTACTTAATAATTGATTAAAAATGATTTAATTATTTGTTTTTACTAGGTAAAAAGAAAACTCGAAATTTGTTTCTTTTACTGCTCTTTCATTTATATAAGAACTTAAATGCTGAAAAAGACGTAAAATAAAAGTTCGTTTTAGGACTCTGTCATAAAAAAGAACATGATATTCGCTGTACATCTAAATATAAAAGGACACGTATTGATATTGAAAGGATGACTAAATTTCTACTCGAACTGATTTTTTTCTCTAAGCTATATCTTTCAAATAACTAGCAAAGGCTAGTATACGTGTTGAATCACAGATTGGTTTCATTAAAAAGTTCTGCTTCCTTGATTGAGATTATCGATGATAATTTTATGCGTTTATTCTTAAAAAACTTTCATAGAATATAAATTGTCAATTGAATTTCTTTAATTGGATTTAAAGGTGATTCCATAGTTAAATTTTTATCTGTAAAGTTTCAATACTGAATTTAGAATGTATTATTGAAGAAAAGTGAAGTTTTTATATAAATAAATAAGTAAATATATACATATAGATATAATTTTTTACAATAGCCTATAAGTGATGGTCTGGATCCAATACTAAATGAGCACTGCAGGACAAACTTCCGACTGACAAGAAAAATTCTATTTACAAACCAAAAGACTGATTATTTTATTAATTGTTTCAGTATATTGAAATGTCTGAGAAATATTTCAATATTTTTGAACATTTATAAATTTTTGTATTAATTGTTATTGTATAGCTGGTCACTAAACTTATGAAGCATCTGAGTTATATCATTCTAAGAGTACGCCATATGTTATAAACTATAGGAAAGATCAGTATTTACAAAGCCACACATAATTTGTGTCAATAAACTTACAACTCTAGTAAATATAAAATCACAATATTGATTAAATTGTATATAACGAAAAGAAATTGAGTTAAACAAGAGAAAGAAATTAAAGTAATTGTTAATAAATAACAAATGAATGAACTTTCTTTTTTTTTTTCTTTTATCAAACTTGCATTTGTAGAATTCACTTCTGAAATTTGAGTTAATTTCAATATATTGTTTGCTTTACTAAGTAAACTTTGAAGAATCTTGCTGATCAAGAGTTTGCTTCAAACAGGCAAAGCATATTCACTTTAGATATATTTCCATTCTCGATTACAGTATTTTTAAATTTATTTATTTTATATCTTTATCCTTACTTTGAATCTACAAACTAAGGATATTTAATTTTTCAATAACATCAAAGAGAAAAGAAAATTCTGCAGCCAACTAGATTTTTTAGATCACATAAAGATTCGTTTCGTTCTTACAAAAATTCTACTATGATAGACAGCAATTTTGGAATCGTTATAAAACTTTCCCTTAACCAATGAACTTCTGTGTATAAAATAGATCACTATATTGGTAATCTAGTTCATTAATAAATAATCTGAATAATCTAAAATGTTTTAGGAAATACTAAGAAAAATCTGGTTGATTTTATGAAAATTTTTAAACAGAATCACTTGTTTATAATACGAATAAACCTCATTGTTTATAATAAAAAGAATGTATTATTTTGCTTTCCTTGTTAAAATTGAAACAAAAAAAAATGGGAATATAAATTTGATTCTCAAATCAACAATATTCATTTTAATAGTGCTCATAAATTTCGATTAAAATATTTCAGCTTAGAATAACTGACAAGATAAAATAATAAATTTCCAGAAAAAAGTTAATTTTAAAACTAGAGCACAATTCTATTAAAGTAACTGAATAACAAAATCCATTAAAATTGCTCCAGAGATGGAAGTCATTGTGTGAATGAGTCAAATTGTAATTTGAATGACACAAAACTGGTGAATCGCTTGGGTCTTGCGAAAGATATCAATAAATAGTTCTTACAAAATTCCAAAAATTATTACCAAAATTATTTGTTACACAAATTTCAAAATTAACATACTATAATAAAAATGTCAGTTATGTGTGAAGATCAAATAAATAAAACTTCTAAAATACTTTTTCTGTTTAGATAGTAGTGTAAAATTATCAATTAATTTAAAAAGTTCGCATTCAACATAGTTGAGAGTGCTCAATGATCTTACAATTAAATCATAAGTAAAACAGTTCTAAATATTACAAATTTCATCAATTATAATTAAGTAATAAGGCATAAATAAAAATTTTAATTTTCCAGTTTTCCGATTTTTAAAATCAAAAATATAAATGAAGAACATCTAGAAGGCATTTTTGCAACCAGAGTGCGCCGACTGTACATTTAAAATTTAACGGTAGATATTTAAGTATAATTTTAAAAAATCTTGTACAATTGCAAAATTTTTTAATTAATATAAGCATTCGTTTACAAGTACTTGTTTCTATCTAAATGTAAATATCTAAAAAATAGTTTTAATTTTCCAATTAATTCAATTTTTGAAATACATCTTTCAAATATATATAAATTCCAGTCATCGCACTAATTTGTATCAAGTGCTTTAAAAAAGCAATTTTACACGTTAGGTACATTAAACTGAATTTAAGAAAACACTTACTTTGAGTTTAATTCGTCCTTCAAAACGCACAGAATTGAAAAATATCCAATAAATGGAAGATCCAGAGAGCTTTATCAATGTAGCAGTGAAACTTAGGATTAATGTTTTATATATTCAATAGAAATTCATTCCCATAAAAGTAATCATAAAATGTCGCACCTCAGCAATTTTCGTGAATGAAGATAACTTGTTTTAATCTACAGAGTAAAGGTCATACAGTTTCTTTGAATATTTATTCACTTCATCAGACACCCACACACTTTTTATGCAAAATATAAAATGATCGTCTAGTAATTTCAAGATGTGTACACTATCACTTGTGTACATTATCATATTCGTTTTTTTAAAAGTTTCATCTTGAGCTGAAATATAAAGATATCCACTTAATTTAAAAATAGAAAAATGATGAAATACAAACAGAATATTTCGATTTAAAACATTATCAGTGTGGAAATGGCAAACAAATTGAAGAATCAGATTTAACTTTTATTTTTTTAAGAAAAGAGTCAATGTAATAAATATTTAATATATGTGATACATTAGAATAAAAATATTGGAAAATAGAATAATTTTCTTTTTAATTTCCAAGTAAAGTTTTTATTGTCTTTTGATTAAGAGATGATTTTTTTTTAACTCACATCACTGTAATTTGGGTTTCAAAAATGGAATTTGTTAATGAATTTTCAAATATTTTAAAAAGTTACATCAATGCATTTTCAAGATAATTTAAAATCATTCTCTCTTAAAGATATCAGAAACGTTGGATGTAATTTAAAGATTTTAATGAATAAAAAAAAACATTCATGCACTCTTACAAATACACAAAACAACAATTATTTAAGCTTAACTCTCACAACATCTCGCAGGTACACTAAGCAAACCTTATTTAATCATTTACACTTGATCTAGGGAAATCGATTTAATATTTTGCTTTGTGCTTCACCGCTGGCGTTCTGTTGTCATTTGATCGAAAAGGGTGCTACAGCTTTGTTTCGAATCAGAGATACCGTTTCACCCTTTGGTTCAGAAGAAACATCTTAGGTCAGGTCCTAGCAAGAAGTTATTTGTCACATCACCGATTATCCACATTTTTCGATCAAATGCATATATTTTATCATTGAATCGTTTGATACAATATATATATATATATATATATATATATATATCCTTTATGTATCATGTTATCAACCATTTTATTACATTCAATTCATATTGAATCGTTTTATTTACAGCGTAACTCAGCGTTTCTCAACCTTTTAGTATTCACGGCCCAATTTTCAATCATAATTTTCATCGCGCCCCCTCCCCTCCGCTACAATAAAATATATACAATAATAATGTATTT
>JAPDSC010111952.1:26703-53544 GCA_026290005.1 Latrodectus geometricus | reverse complement strand
TATATATATATATATATATATATATATATATATATATATATATATATTATGTCATTATACATACAATATATGCGATACTACCAAATTTTTATTGTTTGTTAAATAGGGTAGTTTCCTACCTGTAGTGAAAGATGGGCTAAAATAAATAATCTAAAATAATGTTGAGATAAAAAGTATACTTAGACACCTTTATGATTGTAAAAATGTTTAGTAGCAAAAGGGTATTTTTAATGTGATAACAAGCATAATTTCTGTAGAATAAACATGCTTAAAATGACAAATTATTTCGAATAATATTGAATGTTACTTATTTGTACATGTGCTTTGACTAGTGTATTCAATTTTATATAATTTATGGACCATACAAGTTTCAATGTGTTATATTCCATATATAACATATAAAAAACATATAAAAACTTGTTATTAAGCACAAAAGTTAGGTAAAAATGTTCTTGTTAAGGACAATAAATATATTCATTATTAATGAGTTATGAGTACAAATATATTCATTAACAGAGACATTTTTTCTTAACTTGGTAGCTAACTTCTGCCATTTAATAGGCATGACTCTAAATTTTTAATCAAGGAAGTATTTGACATCCTAATTTTCACTTGTTTATGAGCAAGATAAAATAATATTCGTCTTAAAAGCTGAAAAAAACATCATTTTCTACTACCTAGTGAAACATAAATAACACCAAAATAAAAAACTTAAATACATACTTCTTAAACTAAGCATGCATAAACATTCAAACATAAACACGAAAGTTTAATTAAAGCATTTTGTGTTAGAAAAAAAAAAGTTAAAATTACCTAGAGAAGGAGGCAGAAAAATAATATTTTTGGTTTACGACTTGGAGAAACCCATAAAAAATATTAGTGCCAAAACTTTCTCCACCAAAATTTCCTTATATTAAAACAAAAAGGGCACTTTTAACACATCTGAAAAAGAAAGAAGCTCTTCGTAGAATTAAATGCCCATTGCCTTAACTGTAACCGCCCAAGACATCGAAGACCACTCATTACTGTGAATCACTAAATAGTCTCATTGGAAGTTTCTTTCGTCAATTTGGCTGAATAATTAACTTCAAGCGAAACGACGCGATAATAATTAACAGTTAGAAATTAATTGCCGCACTCGAAGATTTCATCTTTATCTACGTAAGTGGTCATCGTTAGTAAAAACGGTACTACCGAAGGAAGAAAATCAAAAAACTCAAAAACTTTTCTCATCTCCACCCCTTTCCAATGCTTCTTAATAAAAGAACGGGTAAAGTTGCAGTGAAAAGCACCATTAAACGCCTCGGCTACTAAGAAAATTAAAGTATGTAATAAGCTCATAGGATATTTTTGTGCGATTATTTATTCATAATATTAGCAAAGAAAATACAGGTGCGGTAAGAATGGGGGTCCTTCAAAGGGGTGAGAAGTGAAGTGGAGATGGGGGGGGGGGTTGGATTGTATATCTATATCCGTGCACCCACAAATACATTGAGAGAAAAACGGATTTAATTTCTAAGCTCCGGTGATTATAGCAAATCCTTACTAAGGAGAAACAAGATTTTAGCGTAAAAGGGTACATGAGGGTAGGATCTGAGGCATAATTAAATTTAGACCACCCCCCTACCCTTTGAGAAGGGTTGCTTTGCATGGAATGCTTTAAAAATGACATGCCTGACTAATGGCTGGAGGGAGTTAGGAAAACCCTTTCTTGAACGCGTGCTTCACGATTTTTATCGCAAAGTTAGATGCGTGACTTGGTTTTTTTTCCTTGTATGGGTTTTTTCTAAATAGAGTTTATGCTACTTTTTTTGTTTAGCATTTTTAGTTTTAAATTATTCATGAGCGTGTTTTCTGTGCTACCACCAGTTTAAAGAAAGGGGTTGAATTATTCATTTCCCACCAAAAAAAGCGCCAATGGTGCCAAGGTAGGGCGCGATTTACGATGCTGCGGCCGGAAAAATAAACTACTAATAGTCTTTTTCTGGGGTAGATGAGAGAGAAAAGCCTTCATTGTTATTTCAGAGATGAGAGAAAAAATATTTATCTAAAGCTTATAAAAGCAAAGATTATTTTTCTTGTTGACTTACAATTTTAAATGATAACCACAATCAACCACAGAAATTCATTCTCAATAAATATTAATTATTACCGAATACACATGGGAAAAACCAGAGACTTAAAAGCAGAGCGAAGAGTCATTAAAATCCACAAATCATCAAATTTTAGACAATGATCTAGTTTCGAAATCTTGATCCGTTATCCTTTTTTAAATATTTCTTAAAATTCGATAATCTGAATTAACCCTATTAACCATTTTAATTCAGGATACCGAAAATAATTTTTGGATTAAACCTGGAAATATATATGAATAGAAAAGGGTGCCGCCCACCCTGTCCAGAGGTCAGCATGCCTGACTGCGGATGAGGAAGTCTTGGGTTCGAATAATGGTTCATGCATGGACCGGCACTTTCTCTATCTTCTGCCTTATTCCTTTCCTAAAATAAATGGATTGTGAATGGTTGCCTACCCTATAAACGGGTACCTATGGCATGTGTGGACTGAGGAAGTCGGACTCCACACCAAATTACGATTCAGTTGGGAAAATGGAGCAGAGCACCCAATTCTGCCAGCTTAGTTTGCATAAGACAACAGCAACAACAATGGGAAAAGGGTAATCATTTGTTGTAAAAATATACCAATTATATTTTCAAAATACTTTAGCTAGTTTTACGAAATATATGTATAAGAAATAGTCTTTTTACTGTAAAATACTTTTTTCATTAAAAACTGAACATACGGTTTGTATTTATCTTAATGACTGATAAAACTTTGGAAATCTATCAAGTTTTATGGACAAAGTGAACAAAATCAGAGACCCATGTTGTAATAAGATTGTAGTTGAGCCATGTGATTGTTTTATCTTACAGAATGGTAACAGTTTGTTGAAGTTCAGAGAGGTTTCATGGGGATGTAATCAATTTTGAGCATCTCTATTTTAAAATATTCCAAATGTCCTTGATGGAGTTTATGTCAAGTAAAAGTGGAGACATCTGAAAACTTTACAATTCCCGCAAAAGATGCGCAACGTCTATCCGGGGACACTCTGCATTGTTACACAATAGAAACTTTTAGTCTAGCAAATTAGAGTTTAAAATGTTATCTATGACAATTCATAGCAATAAATGGTACTCAAAACATTGTAGAGATGTAAGTTGAAATTGTGTTGAACATTAATATAAATATATATGATACGTGTTTAAGCATTCAATTATTTATTATCCTGTAAGAATGGACAAGAACACAAAGTAAATTAAAATAAAGTTATTATAAACTAAAGAACTCTGTCGTCATTCTTCATCGACATCCAAGTTCTCTTCTTCTTCAATAAAATCTCTGACGTCATCTCGCTGACTCCGCAGCGCCATCTCACAATCGTTGCAACTATCGCAGATCATTACAACATCAAGGGATATCTTTCTTTGATGCGTATAAAATACCCGTTAATGGAGATATTTCTGGATCAAATAAAGCAAGCAAGAATTTCCAAATATCCTCCCAATGTTCAATTAAAGATTACAAAGTCTCATATGAGTAATTCTTCTGAACAGCCATCATCATAACAATACAGTTGAAAATGTTATAGTTCTAGAGTGTTTGCTGCTGCATCTATCTATATTCTAGGATGATAGTCTAGGACACTCAGCGCCTGAAGAGAATTGACAGTAGTGCGAGTAAATTACAGTGGAAGAATTGAGCCTAATTCAATTGGGAAATTAAAATGGACGGTACATTTGTAATATAATGTATAGAAATCAGTTTCTGGGGATCGTTGTGATACAAATAACTGATAACGTTCTGCTATTTTTACTTTGCACTAGAATGAAATGAAAGCTGCTATTATGTTTTAACAACAGGTGCGAGCACAACCATCATACTTCGAACACTAGCAAAGACAAATTGAAATGTTTAAGGAGCAAGTTTGGTGCTGCTTGCTGAAGAACTTCAAGGTAGGGATTATCAGTAGCAGCATGGAATCACCAAATTTTTAAGTATTTGGAAATAGTCCTGTAAATGAACGCTTTGAAAGACATTAGTTTAAAAAATCCAGATCGGGAGATTCAGGCCAATGATGCAGACACTCCCGGAATTCTGTTCAAAATTTTCATGCTTTACAAAAAGTGACATGCCCAGCTGTAAATGCGTTTGCTATATATCGATGAGAATTTCATCGAGGACTAACGATAGGGAATTTCTGTAAGCCCCTTTCTTTTTGGCTACTAAAAATGGAAAGGACATTATTCGTTACCTTATACTGCTATTCAAATTGCTATATAAAGATATTTTTTGCAGCATATTAGTTGTCAGTATCGGCCGCATGTAAGAATGAAGCTTCATTTGCCTTGGTCAGAGATTGGGAGGATGACCACATAGGGTCGCTGTAGCTCCTTGTATTGGAGACTTGTCTACTTACACCTGTGACGTCCAAAATCCTTTCGCTAGTATGACATGGGTGTGGAGAACAGGGAGAAAGCTCAGGTGTGACTTTATCACCTCGTGGTTCAATACTACGAGCCGCTTGGTTATAGAGGAATATTTCAAATCTATTAACCTTAATTTACAATCTGGAGCTCGTCTACACAGTTATATATATATAAGTACTTACCAAATGTTTAGTGTCTGTTATTTGTTTCAAGAACATCAGTATTTCTAGATTTTCTGCAAACTTTTGAGTCATAGGACATAACTTTAACTCAGTCATCTGCCTATTCTCTGTTTATCTTCTCTCTGTACATTGCTCATAGACATTTTGACCAACAGAACATCACTATATCGCAGTTTTATTCCTCAGTCCTTCTCCGTTTGCTCGCTTTCAATACATTTCTTGCAGGCAGTCTTTCTAACAGAACATTAATTTATCATAGTGGTATTCCTGTGTTTTTCTGCCTATTCTCTGTTTATCTTCTCCGTGTACATTGCTCGTAGACATTTTGGCTAACAGAACATCACTTTATCGTAGTTGTTTTCCTGTCCTTTTTTCTGTTTCTTCTCTCAATATTTACTTTTTCTGGATCCTCTTGATTAACAGGGCTTACATTATAATTATCTTTTTCACCGTCGTTCTTCAGTCTATTTTCTGCGGTACTCTTTCTGTATTTTATGTATTTTCACAAGCTTCTCTCTCTCTCTGAAGAGATAAAACTCATTTATCTCTTTATTCGTTGTCTTTCTTCAGTCTGTTGTCCATACGATATCTTTGTATTTCATTTTCATCGACTTCTTGACTAACATAGCTCACAATTTTATTGTCATCCTCCATTGTCCTTATTCAGTCTCCCCTCTCTATATTTTTACAGCTTTCTTAACTTACTACGCGTCATATTGCCCAATGCATTCTGTTCTTCATTAGTGCTTTTTTATTGTTCTCACTTGGTTTTTAAAGACGCTTTACACGTTTGAAGATTCAAATGTTCATTAAAGCAAAATAATTAGAGCCATTGAAAATTTGCTTATCCTTAAGTATTTTAAATTTTCATTAACAGTGCCACACTTCATCACACATTCACAGTGAAAATCAATTTATCATTTTCTTCAATACTTCTTAATGTGAAGAATAGAAAACTATTGGCATCTTTTTCATATTTAACGAGATTCAGCAATTTTATATAGAATTCAGATTAAAATCATTTTTTTTTAATATTTATATACCAAATTATACACAAATTAGAAAATAATAATTTAACGTTCTTATAATTGAAGAGCAACGGTTAGTATATTGATATGGCCTAGAATAATCTATTTACAGGCTTGCGTTCATGTACAGGTCATTTAGTATGCACAAATTTAAGAAAAGAATCCTCCTATCGAGGGAAGACCATCATTTAATTGCAGTTCAAATGCATATGAATTCTTCATTAACATTTTATTAAGTAGCTTTATAGTGAATTTCAAACTCCATAATATTAATTATTATTCAAAATATTAAAAATAAGTAATGACATTTTATTTTATTATATAGTTTTAGAGTTAGTGTTACTACAAAAAGGAAATATTTTTTATAGATAAATAATCATAATTTAAGGAAAAAATAAGAAAAATGCCGATAACGAATAAATTATGAGTGATATTTAAGGAAACTTATTATATACAAAACATAGAAAGGTACAAAATAGCATAAAAAGAAATTGCATGATAGATATGGTGTAATGAAAATTTATATATATATATATATATATATATATATATATATATATATATACAGAGATAACAAATGAGAGATGTAAGTTTGGTATGGGTAAAGTACCTTTAATATGGGGTATCAACCCCTCCATATTAAAGTAAAACACCACGAGAAGTAATACATGACATGCTGTGATGTGTGATGCTTTTAATTAAGCGCTCTATTAGTTGTGCAGGAAGTGCGAGCCATTAGCTCTTCCAAAGCAATTGAAAGCATGGCTAGCATCTTAATAAGTTTGTTGAGAGCAGCTATATGTCGTCCTAGAGCTTTTGTTGAGGTCTGGTGCTCGATCTGGCCAAAGTAGGCTCTCCCTTGTTTACTGCTCTAGATAAAGATCCACGATGCGAGCTCTGTACGATTTTGCATTATCCTCCTGCAGCACCAAAATCAGCTATTGGTCCAGGCATAAGGGTGGCCATAAGCATTTAGAATGTCATCTCTATAGGTGTGAGCAATAACATTTCAGAGAGAAAAGACATGGACGTCGTTACATCCACCCAAAGAGATACCATCCAAAGACTGACGCTGCCTGATCCATATGCATCTTTCTAGTATGTTTTATGGATGAGAATGAGTTAAACGTTCTCTCCAAATGAGAGAGCACCTATTATCTTTTTTGTGGCTATATCTGGATTCATCTGTAAAATAGCTCTCTTTTGATCAAACCTCCAATGAACATGTGGACATGCCCATTGCAAATGTTCCCGCCTATAACGTAACGTGAGAAAGATGCCAGTGATTGGTCGCTTCCCCACCAATCCTTTGCGTTCGTGAGGACCACGCTCGTGACTTTTCTACGCACGGTTGACTTGGATACCAACCTTCCAGAGCTTGCAGCTAGGAAGTATCTGAGCTCAGCCGGAGTTTCGCTTATATTCCTTTGTTCCTATAATAACAAAGATCGTTCATCGGCACTCGTGGCCGTCCTTGGCTGAACCTCCTGGATGCCGAATCTGTTGTTAGAAATTGTTTCCAAAGTCTATAAATTAGAGATGGACTCACATTCAGCCATTTAGCCACTTCTATCTAACTTTGTTTTGGCTCTAGTATCCTAATAGCTTGCCCTCAAAATTGTTCTGTCAAATGTTATCTGGAGGCCATTGTTACAATCTCGCTATACCAGATTCGAATCTCAGACTCGCAGCAACAATTGCCGTCTTGCTCTGAGACATCCATTTTTATACTCCTCACAAATGACGTATTCCGACAGCAGCGCCACTATTTTGAATGTCATAGTGTTCTGCTCTTTTTACTTACCAACATATTCAAATTTCATTCAGATTGGCTTGTTTTGGGGAGAGGTATCACTATTTTTGTGGTTTTTCCTTAATTTTTGGTAACTAGTGTGTGCATATATATAGGCACCGGAAACGGTTAAATTGTGTATTGTTTATTCTTTACAATACAAATAATTCCGAAACGCCTATCCCTTGTCGAATGATGAGAATGGACAAATTTTAAAAAAGTTTAAACATTTGAACTAATTTAGGTTTTTAACTTTTAGTTTAAATATTATATATAAACATGAACATACGCATGTACGTCTATCTCTATGTATTTAAGATTTATATGTTTAAAAAATTAAGATATTTGTTTTTGGCAACATCTCATTGCTAAAAAGATTAAAAATGGAATTTTTAATCCCCTATCTTCAAAACGAAGATATCAAATATTTTCGCACCTGGCAGTTTCCTATTGAATCAATGGCTCCTTCGATTTCCTGGTTGACAGATCAACGCAGGCGGAAAAGATAATAATAAAATATAGAGGCTCCAGTCTATAAAATTTAGGGGAAAATAAAATAATGCACGTGGCGATATTTTTCAAAAGATGCAACACATTAACCATATTGCGTTTGCAGCACCTTTTGCATAATACAAAACTCACTTCCGCCTTTTCCAGAAAGAAAAAATGCTCACCTTATGTTTCTTCCTCACTGGGTTCATATTTCAATTTCAGAAGGGGGAAGAGGCAGATAAAGTGTACGAAAGGGGAGGAGGTGGTGCAGGAGATACCGTGGAAAATGATGATCGTTTGGAGTTCAGCACCTTAGACGTCAAGTGGAATTTTAGTTTTAGTAGATCAAAAGATTCTTTTTACATTGTTTTTCTTCTGCTAACCCTGTTTCTCTTACAGCATGAGCTGTTTCAATCGATGCAAAACAAAGAATATTTTTGAATATATTCAAGTGCTCTTAGAGTGCATTTGCACTTATTGGATGGTAAACATCTTTAAAATGGTGTTATAGTGTGTGAGGAATTCTAAGTTTACAGCGATAACCAATCATTAGGGAAACCGTTTTGTATATTTACTTTGAACTAAAGTTGCTACAATGTTATTACTTTAGAACACAACTCCATACCCATCTCTTGAATGTAATTATATATCAGCACCTCATTTTTTCTTCTGTGGATTTAAAGGATGGTTGTTTCGTAAGAAAGAAGTCTTAAATACTAATCTTAAAATAAAAGTAAAGAAAAAGTTAAATTATACAACTGCGAGATATGTTTTTTAGAATTGCCTATTTCTGCCAATCAAAGCTAATTGGAATGTAATTTTGAATCAAACGAAGTCAGCACCTGGGTTGGTTCTCTCGCTTGGTTCTTAGGGTTGCCCATTTTCACCAATCAAAGTCAACTGAAACTTAATTTTGTGTCAAACGAAGTCTGCATCTATAATGGTTTTCTCGTTTGGTTCCTGTCTTTTTCATGCGACATTAGCAGAGGAATATTAAATCCTATAAAACACTGCAGAAACTTTCTCATAACTATGATTTTTGGTTGAAACAGATATTAAACCTACTGACTTTCAAAAACTGAATAGAGGATTATGATCATTGATATATTGTCAGAAGCATTGAATCAGTGATGCAAGTTAATTGATTCTTCAAATATTAACTTTTTATCCCCTTCATTATCGTGGAAGCAATTGCAAATCAGCCAAAAAATCTATGTCTCTACAACAAAAGTTAGATCGTCATTATATTTATGTAGTGAAGAAATTGAGTTGAACAACAGCCTTCGTATATGTGACATCTATGATTGATACAAGTTTGGTAGAGCTATACTATGTTGTAGACAAATAAAATCGCAGAGGGACCTCCAAAAATGTGACATCTGTAATTGTAACAAGCATTGGTAGATCTGTATTTTGATGCATTAACCGCAGAGTACAGACACACATTGATGCGAAAACGCAGAGCGACCTCCACAAATACTACATCTGTCGTTGTAATGGGCACAGAAAGGAAATCTTCCACCACAGTACTTAATATTGCGCAGTATGAGATAGTGAGATCTGTTACCATGATTCTGAGTTCCTTTATCCCTCTTCAATGAAATATGACTTCACTTTAATGAATTAGGATTAAATTAGCGTTCCAACATGTCAAATGAACTGTTTATGACTGAAACAAATCTACTTTCATGGTTGGATCGAGATTAGGAAGAATTGTAAGAATTTGAGAGTATAAGGCTGATATCACTGAGTGATCAATTAATGAACACATTTCCTGAGAAAACAGCATGGTTGGCTGGGTGGGATTTGTTAAGTGTCACACCGATTCCCCCCCCCTACAAATGGGGTTCTTTGATGGATGTTTGGTATCAGAATTCACTTTTAAAATTGGAACTCTGTAATAGATGTCTCTGTTTCGTATCACTGGAAATTAATGCATGCTTTCATGTAAATATCAGCCTCAAAGACTATTGTATGTGTGAGTGAATTGTGAATAAGAAATGGCCATCTTATTCATCAAAACTGAACCCAGTTAAAAAACCTTAGGATGCTCTTAGTTGTGATGTGTTCTTTTTCCCAGCCAAACATAGAGACTTGTAAAATGTTTTGCTGAAAGAAAAGACGGTTATTACTAGATTATCTCTATTTCGTGTCACTGGAAGTTAATGCATGCTTTCATGTAAATATCAGCACCAAAATTTATTGTATCCGAGGGCGAATTGGGACTAAAGAGAGGCCCTCTTACTCACCAAACCTGAATCCGCCTAAAATTCTTTAGAATGCTCTTAGATATGATGTGTCCTTTTTCTCAGCAAATATTACAGACTTGGAAAATGTTTTGTTGAAGGAAGAGACGGCTATAACTAAACTGGATGGAGGTTGATTATCTCTTAGAAAGCATAACCCAACATTTTTCAAGTTTGTATAATGAAGGTAACTCACAGAACTTTTTATATTTCCTCTTTTTCTTCTTATTAATAATCCAAATCGATGCCTTCTTATTTACTTATGAAGATTCAAAATTATTTTCATTCTCGAATAAAAGTTTTGTTTCATGAAAAAACATACACTACTGGCCATTAAAATTGCTACACCAAGAAGGCGACATGCTACAGACATGAAGTTTATACGAAAGGAAGAAGGTGCTGTGATAGGCAAATGATTAGCTTTTCAGCGCATTCAGACAAAGCAGGCGCCAGTAGCGACACCTACATTGTGTTTAAATGAAGAAATTATTCAGCCGGTTCCTCATACACAAATTGCATTTGAACGTTGTTGCCTGGTGAAAAGTTGTTGTGATGCCTCGTGTAAGAAGGAGAAATGCGTACCAGCACATTTCTGACTTTGATAAAGGTCGAATTGTAGCGTACCGGGATTGCGGTTTATCTTATCGCAGTATTGCTGCTCGCGTCGGTCGAGATCCAATGACTGTTAGCAGAATATGGAATCGATGGGTTCAGGACAGTAATACGGAACGCCATGCGGGATCTCAACGGCCACCTATCACTAGCAGCTGAGAAGACAGGCATATTATCCGCATGGCCGTAATGGATCGTGTAACAACATCACGAGCCGTGAGTCAAGAAACGGGGTCGTTTGGAAGACAACAAGTGTCTGCACGAACAGTTCGACGACATTTGCAGCAGCATGGACTCTCAGCTCGGAGACCATGCCTGCGGCTTCCAAGACGCTGCGTCATAGACAAGAGCGCCTTCAATGGTGTGATCAACGACGAACCTGGGCCCACGAATAGCGAGACGTCATCTTTTCAGATGAATCCAGGTTCTGTGTACAGCATCATGATGGTCGCATCCGTGTTTGGCGGCATCGTGGTGAACGCACACTGGCAGCGTGCATTCGTCATCGTCATACTGGCCCATCACCTGGCGTGATGGTATAGGGTGCCACTGGATACACGTCTCGGTCACCTCTTGTTCGCATTGACGGTGCTTTGAACAGTGCACGTTACATTTCTGGTGTGTTACGACCCGTGGCTCTACCCTTTATTCGAGCCCTGCGATACCCTACGTTTCAGTGGGATAATGCCCGACCGCATGTTGCCGATATTGTACGGACCTTCCTTGATACGGAACATGTTCGGCTGTTGCTCTGGCCAGCACTTTCTCCAGATCTTTCACCAAGAGAAAGCTAGAAAACGTCTGGTCAAGGGTTGCCGAGCGACTGGCTCGTCACCAAACGCCAGTCACTACGGTTGATGAACTGTGGCATCGTGTTGAAGCTGCATGGGCATCTGTACCTGTGCATGCTATCCAATCTCTGTTTGACTCAATGCCCAGGCGTATAACTGCTGTTATTACTTCCAGAGGTGATTGTTCTGGGTACTGATTTCTCAGAATCTATCCAGCCAAATTTTTTGAAAATTTAATCACTTGTTATTTCTAGTATAATATATTTATCCAATAGATATCATTTTGTTATCTGCATTTCTTCCTGGTTTAGCAATTTTAATGGCCAGTAGTGTATTTATGCTTTTTAAATCCTGAAATTTAAGCTTTAATATCAGGACAAGTTAGAATCAATTCTGGGTGATATCATGTATTTTTCATAACAATGTCATATAAAATCAATTGAAAGATACTATTTAGAGAAGCTTAAAGTGTAGGATTTGGTCTTAAGACAAACACTCAAAATTCAAACTTAAGCTTGCATTAAGGAGAAAGCCTTAAGAGGAACTTAAAAATGGGTTATTTATAAAGATTTTTTTTTAATCCAAAACTAAGAAAACAAAAGAAAACTTTTCGAACAAATTTTTATGAGGTACTGGGTTAGTAGCTGGAGATTTGAGTATATATCAAAATACTGGAACCATTGTAAAAGAAGTTTAAACTGAATAGTTACAGTGCTAAATGGTTTTGATGTCAAGTGAAATGAACAGTGCACACATAGAAATGTATTTTTCACCTAACTGCTGAAATATGTTTACCATAATATGCCTTTTTCATATATAAATATGATGCACACTTATGGGTGTAAATGTCAAATAATCAATTTGGCTTCTTTTTGTTGATTTTTTTGGCGATGTTTTCCGCTCTTTATATTATCAGCACTTTTTACTGTTATGGAATAATCGTTAGTAACGGAGAATTTCTCCTATATTTCTTGAAGGCAATTTAAATATTTCCTGACTTTTTTATAGTGTTTATATTAACTTAAGTGTTTCGCTTTTTTAATTTGAGCAACTTAAATATATTAACTTAATAAAAAAAAACTTCTAAAATTTTTATTTCACTAAGAACTATGTTCGTAAAACACATCGATTATTTCAATTAATGCTTCTCACTTACAACTGAATTATTATTTTGATTTTTTTACCGCTTAAATGGATAATCTACATTCGGGCTGCATTATTTAGTTATATATATATATATATGTAATAATTATAATAATTAGTTATTATATAATAATTAGTTAAATAATTATATATATATATATATATATATATGTTTATTCAACTAATTATTAGAAGTTATAGATTATTATTAAAATTTGTGTTTGTTTTATTTGTTTCAGTTTTCAGGTAATTATTCAAGATCAAAAAATTAAAAATTATTTTCTTGATTTCATACATGTTAAACTGCATATATTATTGCTATTTGTGTGCTTTTATTTTCAATAGTTAGAATTATATATGATTATAATATTTATTTAAAATCTCAAGTTATTATCATCTTTTGAAATTGTTGGTGATATAAGCCTGATGATTTTTAGGTTGATGACAACGGAATTAGTACCAAAGAAATTCTATGATGTTAAAGAAATTCAGTCTAGCATTTTTGCAAGTTCCTAAAGAAAATATATCGCCAATTACTATAAATATGTAATCATTGGCGATATATTTCCTATATGAATTAATACTAGACTGAGTGTGATTTTTAAGGATTACATTTTTATGAATTGTAAAGATTGACTCTGATAGATCTAAAGGAAGAAATCCTTCCAAACTGTAATTCTTCCTAACAGAAATCCTAAAAAGAAATTTTTATGAGTTCGTTTCGTATCCGACACAATTTTGGGAATATCAAATTTATTTCGTTACATACATCTAATGGCACCTCTTTTTATCAGCATCAAAATTAATTCTTTTTATTTATATTCATTTTTAACAATTCCTCTGTTTCAAACACACCATTAAAAGTACAATACAGCCGTGTAAAAATGGATTCCGGAAACATAGTTTTTAGCGTAAAACGCTTGAGTCAAAGAATAGGAGACCCGATTCAAGATAGAGTAGTTGGCAACAAAAAGCTACACGCCCTCCCTTAAGAAATCCTGATATTAAAAAACCCCCACCACCACAGCATTCAACATAATGATAGCGCTTGTGTGTAATTGCTGCTTGTCTCCGAGCGCATGTTGGAAAGGAGAACCAGCCGAAATCGGATGGCCCACACACAAAACACTTTTCAGAACGATTTTTACCACCTGCACACGACCGACTATATCTTCGAATTCACACGTAACAATTTACAACACCCCCTTGCGCCCCCACCCCAACGTCGTTCGAAGCAAACGATTGCAATAACAAAAACAGAACTGGGCTTGTCCGCCATATTAAATTACAAGCCGGCGATGTGGATAGGTCGCGACCTCTGCCGGTAACTTTCACACCTCCCTGTGCAATTTAAATCCATTAAACGGCCATGTATAGTGGTGTCTTCTCTTGTGATGGATTGAATGGACCGCGTGCAAGGGAGAGAGTGGAGTAAGCGAAAGAGTTTTTTCCTGTCTCTCTTGGCGTTAAATTGTCGCTTGCACAAATGGTGAATGGGCACGGAATTTCTCTTCGTCATGGTGATCCTGTTCTGTTATTGTTGTTAATTACCACTTCTTATAAATTGATGCACTCATTTTTTTGAGTTGTATTTCATAATGATGTATTAAAATTACAAATTATTCTTCCTCAATAGAACTGGCCAGGATATAGCAAGCTTTATATTCATGTTAATTTTCTTTATGTAGCTCTCTTTCCCATCTTGGTTTTTTAAATTTCAATGGCCCGCGGGTAATAAATCCAAGTTTTGATTTGTCTATTTTTCTAATGCCAGTCGATTTGTCACTTTTCAGTTATTTTGTTTTTCATTTGGAAAGCATATTAGTAATTTATCTCAACTAAACTTTCTTTCTATAAAACTTATTTTAAGTCTTTAAAATTATTTTTAAAAAGTTAAATTTCTTCAAAATTGAACCTTAATTATATAGAGATTATATATTATTACATTAAATATAAATGATAGATTTTTCAAATTTCTTATTTTTGTAGTTCTGTTTTTTACACACATATATATCCATATGTATGTTTATATCAATTTGCTATTATTCAAATGTTTGTTTTAATTTAAAGCAATGGTAGTAAGAAGAGCGTCACTGAAGCCACAAAAGGTATTCCTCCTAAACATAAAAAACTTTAGCACAAAAAATTGGAATAATCTAACAATAGAAAGTACTTTAAAATTACATACACTCTAAATAACGGATAATATATCACCAATTAAAAAATTTTGAGTTGATATTGTTGGTGAAAAAGTAGTAATACGCAATTTTAACTACGTATCTGAGACAAGATTCTGAAATTTTAGTGAATTAAGAAATGCGTAAAGTAAAGTTTGCAGATGTTGCCAGGATAGGCGAATGAGCGTTTCTAATCTAGCCAAGGCTATACAAAGACATATTGTCCCAAAACGATCAGTACTTATTGTTTATAATAATCTAATAGCTAAGTGTGCTATAATCTAATAGTCTTAGATAAGCTATCGAAATTTTTGTATCATGTCGTTATTCTGTGTTAGGAATACGAGTATAAAATTACCCACTTACACCCAGCCTATGCTTCATTATAACCGTCAGATGTACTTTAATACCGCGTTGTATATTGCCTAATCCCTTAAAACATTACACCACGTAATTTTCTTGATGACGGACATTTTATATATAATAAACCGTTTAAAAGTGTCTCAAGCAAGAAAACCCAGATCACACACAAGCGCATATCCAGAGAGTGGTATGCAGGAAGCAGAATAGCAACCTTTAACTCCCGTTGTTCTAAAATGACTGGTATCGAACCCGGTACCTTTCATTCGGAAGACTGAGTCCTCCCAAATGATGTAATGTATTTAGCAGCTTCTAGTTGAAAAAATAAGCAGATTATAAGTGATTAAAATATGGTTTCTTTTGTCACTCTTTAAATACCTAAATTGTAAAGCAGATTTCAAACTTCTATGAAACATGCATTCTTTGTGTGCTGTTGAACTGAAGACTAGAGTGCCAACCAATCAGATGCTTCGTCAGCCTTATTCCGAGGAGAGCAAATTTTTATATCGCTTTCTAAATTGATTTTCAAAGCGTCGTTTTCAAGGAAAATGTTAGATTTGTACATCAACATTGAACTCATGTTACATACAATTGGATAATGATAAGCTACACGAAACGCTCGGTTACAGTTAAAAGTAGATGAGACTAAGTATAATACCAATCACCATACGTGTTATATCTCCTGAAATTGATTCTATGACCACTGGATGGGAAAACGACAGGTTAATCACATATCAGCGTTTTGTTTCTGTGAAAACTTTCTTAGCCATGAATTGATAATTTTCCATGTATGTTCTGCACCAATAGCTTAAAAGTTATTTACTTAAATTTATACTATTATAGTTTCCCCCACTTTTACTGATTACAAAACCTAATGAGTTCCATATTTTGACACTTAAAACGACTTAAATAAATAGGACATTGTGGGGGAGGACTCTTCTTTGGAAGTGAAAAAATTAGAATATATATATGTGTGTGTGTGTGTTTGTGTGTGTATTCCTTCAATTAATTTCTTCATTTACTAAGCACTTTAAGTTTTTAATTCTTAAAAAAATAAAAAATAATGATATATACTAGTTACAAAAATTTAAGGCCGGCTGATGGCTGAATGCTTAGCGTTCCTGACTCTTAGGTTGTTGGTTCCTTGTTCGAATCTCTGTTTTAGGCGTTTTTTCTTTTTTCACTGTGTTTCTTTATCTTTTCTTCTTCTGAGATGATGGATGAATGTGGCTCGAACAATAAACGGGCTTCTGGTGGTGTGATTTGGTATATATGTTCTGAAGAAGTCGAACTCCATACCAAATTACGGTTCCGTTGGAAAAAATATAGTAGTGCTGCCCATACTACCAGCCTAGCTGGCGCACGAAAACAACAACAAAAAAATTAAGAGAAAAAAGTGATAACTCTCCCAAAAATAAGCCAATTTCAATGAAATTTAAATATGTTGATACGTAAAAAGAGCTGAACAATATGACATAATGCAAAATAGCGGTGCTGCTGTCGTCATTTGACAGGAGCATACAAATGGATGCCCCAGAGCAAGGTGGCGCTGCGTATCTGAGATTAGAAATCTTGAATAGTTCCAGGCATCATTTGACAGAACAACTTCGATGTCAAGCTATTGGGAGACTAGAGGCAGGACAAAGTCAGATAGAAGTGGATAAATGGCTGAATGTTAATTTCTTAGTGTTGTGATGACCTGGTTGGAAAAGTCTTTGCTCTCGAAAGTTGCGAGTTTTATACCTGACTCAGCTAAAGATAATTGATAGGATCTATCAATTATCTTTGGAATTGACAGGATCTATGTATGTTAAAATTTCTATTGGAATTTTATCCAATACTTGATGTGACATGGTCAGAACGGAGAGTACAAACTCAAGTGTCAACCCCGTCACTTGGCAATGGCTAAGCAAGAGAATAGAATTAACTATGTTTAGCAGCTTTCTTTGTAGAATTAGGCAAACAGAGCGTATCGCATGAACTCGAATTTTCAAAATCGTATTTTTATCGGTAATTTTATTCACGTTGCTGCAGTACATTTCCTGCTGCCTATTTCTGTCAACTGAAGTATTTAAACATAACCAAGCACTTATTAATTTTGATTTATTATCAAGTGACGAGGTCGACAACTGAGTTGGCCCTTTTCTCTCCATCTCGCACCACATCAGAGCTTACGAAAGCCCTCTCAGCATGACAGTTTCCCTCTAAATCTGATATTGAATCTCCAACCTTCCAGCATGTGACAAACGTTTCTCTCAAGTGGCGAAACTTTAATGTTAAGCAAAGTATTTACATGAAGCAGATGCTTGAAAAACATTTACAGGAAATGTTAAACAAAAGGAAATTCGAAGCACTGAATTATTTTGATAAAAAAAAATACCACGCGATTCTTATTCCTAAATGCCTGGTCACGAACATCAATTAATGAATGTAAAGCAAAACACAACCATACACGTGCCTTAGGGAAAAACTACCACAGCGATGGAAGAAGTTTACTGTGCGAAATTTTTTTCAGATTTTTTCAGGAATTAAATTACAGCGCTACAAGGCGTAATAAAAAAAAGAATAACACCTGGTGATGATTTCGCTAACGATTTAACACCCTTTCAGAAAAATATAGCCCGAAATTAGAAGCAGTTATCGTTCCTTTCTAATCTGCCGACTGCAGATGGATTATCGTTTTAGTATTCTGGTTTGGCAACGCTGAGGAGAGAACACCTCGTAGATTTACAAAAGCAACACGAGGAAAGGAAATGCGAAAATCGTTTGATTATTTTTCTTTTTCGATTTGAAAACGATAACGATTTTGATTTTGAGATAATTGCTATAAATTGGTTTTGAAAGCAGAATGTTTTCCATTATTTTAAATCGAATAACATAAATGGCACAAAACAATCGAACATGAATTTAATATCTATAGGTGTAAATAGGAAAAAGTGTGAATTGAAAGAAATTATATCTATTATATTTATTTTTTTCTTTTAAACAAATTCTCTTCACAGCTTTTTAAAGAATTCATGTAATAAAACCACGATTAGAAAGAAAAAGTAAGAGAAAATATTTTTCTTACTCTTTCTCTAAATAAAAATAAAAGTATTTTCTTCGGCTTAGCAACATTAATTTAGAAGTCCATAAAAATATTTACGAATAAAAATTTAATTATAAAAATTCTTATTACAAAACTAATTTATTATAAGTTATCAAGTAAATGATGATAAAAACTATTTTCAAAAATTTATTTTATATTAGATTAAAGTTAGCTACCCATTGGAAACTGTGACAGATAGATAGCGAGGAACATCTGAAGAAAACTATATCATATTTTTTCACCTTTACCAAATGGGTAGAGTTTGTACCAAATTTAGAGTTATGAATGCTTTTTTCACCTTCGCCTTAGTAATAAGATTATATGTTATTAAAATCTCATGTTCTATTCCAGCCATTATTGAAAAAGATAAATATAGCTTATTTGTCGAAATGGGTGAGTGCTTAGCAGCTTTCAGACTCTAATAGTGTAATATCGTACTCTCTTTGGAGTGAGAATGCATCATCGACTTCCCATATAATCCATTAACACTATGATTAATAATTTATCAAAATAGATTTACCACCTCCCAGTTATGCTTTGTTTGAAATAATAAATCCCGTGTTCGATTCCAGTAACTGCTGAAAATTGAGATGGTGCACTTTTTCTTTTGGTCTTCATATTAGTAGGAGAGAGAGAGAGAGTTTTCTTGGTTTTCTCTCTTGCAACGTATGAATGTGACCAACTATTAAATAAAAATATCGAAAGCAATATGGATGTCCAAATGCTTTACGAAAAATACGTTGTTATTTTTTATAAGCCACCAAAGAAAACATATAATGAGCTAATATTAGAACTTTGCAACTTTGAATAGACAAGTTCTCAGGTTCGATCCCTGTTACAGCTAAATAACGGGAAATCGATCTTATATTTCTGATTTTGGCCGCAGTTCTGTTGTATTGAATCAGTTTTCCAAGTTTTTTGTACTGTGACATGTATATGACACAAAACCCATGGAAACTGCCACACAAATATTAAAATATTTCATTGGTCAAGAAAGGAAATGCGGTGTCAAAATAGTTTGAATGGCTTTAGGAAAATGGCATGTTAGGGGATGGAATATAATTCTTACTCCTTACAGACATTTAATTTATAAATTAGTCAGCATTAAAGTATTACATTTATTTATATGTTTAAAATATTTACTTCTATGTGCAATATTTAAAACATTTGTTGATATACTCTTTATTTATTTTTATCAGAATAAAGGACCCTTTTCATATTAATAATAAAAAATAATACAGGTGGTTTCTTTTCATTTTGTACATCTTTTCATTTTCTGTACAAAATATTAGTAACAATTGCTGGTTTTAATTTATTTTCAGACCATATTTTAAAAACCAGTTATTATTTTTATAAAACTGAAAGACATCTGTTTTCATATTATCCAATCGGCTGATCTTATTTCTTAGTCATTTTCTGTGCATAAAGGATAATAGCTCCACGATCTATGATTTAAAGGAATCTTCAAACCAATTACAAACATCCAAGCCGAATAACATTAAATAAAAATAGAAAATGTGCGTGCAAAACATAATAGGAATGCTAATAACCTCAATTTTTATCTTTTTAATGGAAGTTTTATTCACTGTTATAAATAAACAAATATTAAATTCTAGATTAAATGCTCAGTATAACGGGTTAAATAACAAGTTATAAGATAACAGATTAATAAAAATAACATGTTATAATATAACAGCACAAATTGTGTAAAATGTGTTATTTTAAAATTCTCATTTAAAAGTTACATAGAAATAAAATAATAAAATTTATAGTTCAATCCGCTTAGTAGCACTGACCTCGCAGCTGTAATGGCGTTTCCGCCTTTTGAAAACATAAACAGAGCTAGTTTTTAATTGGGAGTTAGAAGTCTTAATAAATATTGACCATGAAGAAGTCTTAATAAATATTGACCAGTTACTTCAAAATAACAGATTTTATACTTAATACGAGGAAAGAATGTCGTGCCTCGACAGCTTTTGCAAGTTAAAATTTAACTGGAACTAATGTTTATCCACAGATGTGTTGTGGAAGTTCTACGATTAAAGTTCAAATGTGAGCTTCATCGTTTGTTGTGTTTCACAAAGAAGACGCGATTAACAATGTTTAGTTGTTTAATTTTGCAGGACTAGCAGCCGGAAACGAAATATAAATAAGCAAACGATAAAAAAAATTTTTTTTTCTATTCATATTGCCGATGGCTGAGTTGGTTACACTTAAGAAACGAGTTATCATGAGTATCACGTCCTCTTGGTCATGCATATACATCAAAAAAATGAAACGAATTTCACCACCTTTCTAAAATTCTGCAAAAGTATTACCTTTGGCATTCCTCAATCTCCGCCCAACAGCTATAGTTTTTTTTTTTCTTTTACGGAAAACCCCCGCACACGAAAGAAGCGCCAGCGCTGAATGACAAGCAGGCGATGTCCTAGAAACCTCTTGTTTAACTCTTCAAAATGAAGTCAGGAGTTGCCCGCCCCTCGAATTAAAAAAGTCGTCTGCGAGCGGCGAGATCAAAGGCCACCGCCGAAAGGAAGGTCCTTCGAAAGCAAATTCCCGAGTCGATAACAGCAATTATGTACACCTCTAATGAAATGTGGGTAACTAAGTGAGATTATGTCATTATGCGGGTACGTGTCAACTATTGTTGTCACTGCTTGTGAATCAGGAGGGGAACAACTAAACCCCAAAATTACCCACTTCGCAAGTGTTACTCTAAACCGCAATTTATTTTAGAGGCAGAGATATTTCCTGGAATATAATGTGTTTGAGTGAACTTTGATATTTTTTCACTATAACTTATTTTTTTAAGGTTTTAATACAACGTTTATATTTTATTTTTATGCACATCCCTTTGTATTTTAAAAACCTGTTGTGTCTGTACCATTTTAAAATGATAAGAGCTTTATACATTTCATACAGTTATAAAAATGATTTCTCTTTTACAGCTTTTTATAAATAAAGTTAAACCATAAACAGCATAAAAATTGCATTCCATGGGAATTAAATTTTATACGAACTAATATTTAACAGCATTACTAATATATTTATTGAGCTCTCGTTCTTTTTTGAATTGATATTGATCAATTTTTTTTGTCCTGATTTAAATGCACATTCTTGATGTTTAGACATACGGCACTATTCCATTCTATAAGTTTGGACTCGTATCTGAGCAAAAGGCAAATTCCTCATTAGGCATTCTTTTTCATTCCCTGAAGTATAATTGTAATTTGCATATTAACATGCTTTGATTTTCGGGATATTTTTCAGTGAATGACAAGGGAGGAAACTAGGAAACCTGCTTCGATGCATGTTCAAAAGTAGACGCAGCATCCATTCCCAGTTGTTCACCTGTGGTTGGTACGAATGAACAAAAGATTTTCGATTAAGACAAATGCTCCCTGAGGCCTATGTGGCCTGGTTGGTTAGGGCGTCATTTTCCTTATCAACAGGTAGTTGCTTCAAATCCCGACTGAACTGAAGATCTGCCTTTTTTTTAACAGCACTGTGACATGTTAAAGGGGTCATAGTCGTAATGTCCTCCAAGTGAAATAGTACCTTTGAGGGTGGCAAGTCAAGTATTGAGTATCTTCTGCTTGAAAATTATAAAAACTCCACCTCGATATTTTAAACTAGTAGACCTCAACTCAGGGTTAGGTACAGAGAAGCAAACTGGTGCAAAAACAACCAGTGCGCTTTTACTACTATTACAGGGTGAGCTCATTTTAACCTTGTGTTAAACCCTGCAGTTTTATCAAGTAAATAATGCTGTATACTTTTCCCTGTACATTTACAATGTAGTTTTACAAAGTAAAGGCTACAGTAAACGGTAAAGAGGGTTTGGATTGTTTGTCGTTCAACAGTCATTTTTACATACGAAAACTAAGACCGTGATCTACAGTTTAAGACCACTACAGCCCCGAAGCGGGATGGTCAGCAACCAACTGTTAAACCGAAGGTCAGAATACTCATCTTTTGGTGTCCAGATCGGAATGATGGCTTAGGATAATGTTATACATGGCTTATTATAAATTAGGCTGCTTAGCGAATACTGAATCAAGCGTCTAAACACCAGAAGCGAAAAATTCGCTTAAAAGGATTAATATTTTGATTTCGCTTCATGTTTTGACACCGTTATGTAGAAGCCGTTCTGATTTGGTTTATTCAGTACATTCTCATTATTAGTAGGTATTAATTTCGAATCGCGACTCAGTGAAGGAACCATTATGTTCACTAAAAGCGGCAGAGGTATAATATATAGGTATGGTCGCAATATCCTCCTAGTGAAATGATATCTCTGCTAGAGGCAAGTGAAGGGTTGGAATTATTCTACTTGCCCTCTGCGTCTTAATTACGAGAACTCCCACCCACCTGATAGAATCAAAATCTGGGCTTTTTACAGGGAGCTATACTCACTTGCACTCAATTTAGTGGCCTAAGACTATTCTAAGCACTTTAATACAGGGCTTCGAACCGGAACTGAACCGAAAACCGGAAAAAACCGTTATTTTGGTCGGAACGAAAACCGGAAGTGAACCGAAAAAAAAATATCGGCTTATTTCGGTTAGATATATCTTTCAGTCATTTTGTTACTGTTACCAACTTATCAATATTTTCTAATTTAACGTCAACTTTATAATTATCATTACATGTATACTGCTTCTCGATTTCCTATTTTGATATTCACTACTATTTTTCTGTTTCAATTTCGCATGTAACTACTTGTAGAAGACATATTTAATTCAGTTGATTAAACTAGAAGTATAGATGTTTTTTTAAGAAAAATATCGAGTTATATTTTATTTTTCACATCTCAGCATGCGATCATCCACGGATGTTTGTATAGACTGTTTAGATAGACAAACCAGCTGCTCAGCAGGAAGTATGTGATGTACGTGTAATAATACGTGTCTTTGTCTAATTGGTCAGGAGACGTAAAAAGGCTAGTGACAGTCGGTATTAATTCCTGGAGACTAACTAATGGTCAACTAGAAGTATTTAGTCAAGTAAAGAATAAATAAAAAATAGCGTGTAACTCTCAACCGGCTCTCCATTCTTTTGTTTTGCGCTCCAAACTCAGTTGCGCCCCTGTAGGCCACCTTTTTCGCCAAGTCCTCATACGGCTCTGTCTTCTGATGTTGATTACTGATAACGTAGGTACCAGTGTATTGGTTTTTAAAATCTATTTGTTCTGTATACTAATAGCACATTTTCTCAGACTATATTTTAAAATTTGTCTATGATTTGTTCGATAACACTGAATAAAATAATAAAATACACCAAAACCTATTTTTTTCAATGCTTACTTTTACGTGATTTTGGATTAAAACGGTTTAAAATATAGCCAAATACACTTTTTTTTTTTTTTTTTTTTGAGGAGCGCGGTTTAAAAAAACCGTCAAATGAAAGATTACCTTAAAATTAAGACTTAGATGTCAGTATATCCGATATTTCGAATATTATCTTTTGCTACTAGCTTGGAATCTGACATACTACACGAACGGAATCTGGGACTCACCGCGAGTGTAGAATATTTTCTATATACAATATACACTAGATATTTATTTTTACATGGTTTTCTCAGGAATCAATCTACCGTGTAAAAAAAGGTTCTGGTGTATGTTAGTGAGGGAGGGAATATTCCTATACAGGGGGCCCAGATATAAAAAGAAACCGTGAAATATTTTCTATATTTGCTTCAGTTTTATCAATATGTGTTGTTTTGGAAACATCAAATAAGACACCTACTCTCTTTGCCATTTTATGTTCGACAACGGTCCGATATTTTATTGACGTTGATTTAAACTGACAGCAGCTGAAGGATGAGCATATCAGTGGAACTTTTTAAAACCAATTACTGGGTACTCAGCAGAGTAGTAAATGACCGAGTACTCGGTACAGCACTAATTATTACTTAATTTATATTTGAGGGCCAGACCCTATTCTATAGTTATAATTTAATAACTGTATATTTTTAAAAATTTATTTGATCTATTTATTTTTTTTTCTTTTCGATTTTAGAATGGGGAGAAATAAGACAAATACTAGCAGGGATTTTTTCACATATCACAAAACAGAGAATAAGAGTATTTGTAATATATGCGACACTTCTATGATTGGAAATCATGCTGCCAATTTAGAACGACATTTAAAAAGACATCATAGTAATGAATTTAAAACTGTACAGCAAAAAAAAGAAAATTAAGTTGAAAAAAGAGATGAAGCTACACTAAGTACCAGCGGATCCAGCGGTTCACAAGAAACTTTGGATAAATACGTAAAATCAGAATTTTTGAAAGTAAAATTAAACAAGGAAATAGTCCTTAAAGCATGTATTGAACTTATTACTGTTAATGGCTGTTCATTTGAAATGTTAGAATATTCAGGATTCAGAAAGATTTTGAACCCAATTGTTAATGCAATAGGTAATCATTTTTCAGTAAATTCTGAAAATATTAAATTATTAATACCAGAGACAGCTGTTAAAATTGTCTCTGAAATAAGTACAGCACTCGAAAAAAAAGTAATTTCCTTAAAAATTGACATAGCTACCAGATTCAATAGATCAATTTTGGGAATCAATGCTCAGTTGATAATAGGCGGAAGAATAAATTTGTTTACTTTGGGAATGACAGAGTTGAAAGATAAACATACTGGAATTTATATTAAAAATATGGTTGAAAAAGTACTAGAAAAATAAAATATTGATATTCAGCAAATTTATTCAATTACTACGGACAATGGAGCTAATATGATTTCATTTGTCAACTTATTAGGATTCGAAATTGAAGACGAAGTTATCGAAATGGAAAATGAAAATTTCGAAACTAAGGATCACTTTGAAGATGGAGTATTTTTTGATCACAACTTTTCTTTTAATAAACTAATCGGAATAAGATGTGCTGCACATACATTGCAACTAGCAATTAAAGACTCTATAAAAAAACGCCGATTTCAATGAATTTATTTCTGATGCTAAGGGGTTGGTGAAAAAGCTGCGCATTCCTTCTCTTATGTTAAAATTTAAAGACGTTAATACTAAAAGACAAATTTTGGATTGTCCAACTTAATGGAATAGTAGATATAATATGTTGAAATCTTTATTGGAATGCAAAGATTTTAGCTCATCTTTAGCGGAACATAATTTAGATTACTATTTTGCAGACAGTAAATGGGTGAAATTAAAATTAATTGTTGATACCCTACAACCCCTAACGGAAGCAACTTAAACGCGAATTATCTTTAAGCGATTTTTACGGAATTTGGACACATTGCAAAATAAAGTTACGAAATTTTAAAAATTTCTTTGCAGATATTTTATATAATCAGTTATCTAACAGGGAAGCATTGTTAATAGAAATTGATAATTTAGTAGGAGCAGTTTATTTGGACCCGCGTTATCAAATTTTGCTTTCCACGTCACAAAAGGTACAGGCTGTGCAACATTTAAAGAATATTTGGAACAAATTACAAATTTTTGAAAAGTCCTTTTCAATAGTAAACGAGGAAACAAAATCTTCTACTGAAAGCGATGAAAATGAAGACGATTTAGAGACTTTTTTTAAAAAGTAAAAATTGGCAATAATAAAAACACATAGAACCTCTATTTCTACCGAGATTGACATTGAATTCATTTTAAATAATTTTGACAATGTACGAAGGCTTGATATAAAGCATAATATTTTAGATTTCTGGGAAGAGAATAAAATTACATATCCGCACTTGTATAAGATTGCAATGGTGGTTTTGGCAGCTCCAGCTACACAAGTTAGTGTTGAAAGAGCATTTTCAGGTTTGAAATTTATTCTCCGAGACGACAGAAGTAATCTCAAAAGGACCTCGTTAGAAGATATATTAATAATTAGAGGCAATTTCATATGTTAAATAAATAATATATTTTTCACATAATTATTGCAAGGCATGATGTGAGAGACGAATTTGGGTAATCATGAACCTAGTTGTCAAATGCGATTTTGATAACAATGCCGTCCTCTGCTCACCGCTCTTATCGTACTTGCTGTTTGTAATAATTCACATAGTGTACCAATTAAAAAAAAGAATAAAATCTTCTAAATTTTGATAGAATTACATTTTTTGTTTATGATAGAATTATATTTTTAGTACAAATAAGAATATACATAAAATGAAATTATTCATTTGGAACTGAAACGAAAACAGTTATTTTTGACGGAGCGAAAACCGGAACTGAACCGAAAACCATTATTTTTGGCGGAGCAAAAACCGGAACTGAACCGATATTAATTTTTTAGTTGAACCGGAACGAAAACCGGAACAAAAAAAATTACGGTTCGAAGCCCTGCTTTAATATTTAACCATATTTCATAGGTAGTGAACTAATTTTTATTTGTACTTTAAAGTTTGCAAGAAATTGTTATCCCAATAGGAAATTAGGAAATATTCACTTCTGAAGAACCTATTATACTCA
>JAPDSC010111952.1:0-26603 GCA_026290005.1 Latrodectus geometricus | reverse complement strand
ATATATATATATATATATATATATATATATATATATATATATATACTAGCTGTACCCGCCCGGCGTTGCCCGTGCATTTAGAAAAGGCAGATAAGTGAATAGCGCAGGAATAGTAGTGTAGGACATGTAGACAGTCTCTCTCTCTCCCCCCCCTACACACAACATTCCCCGTCGATAAAAAGGAACAATATATCCTAACCATGAGCCATCTGTTAAAAAATTAGTTTAAATGAGAACAGACCTCATATTAGCACATGCTAGGAAACCGTAGTCATGTGGTTATAATCATTGGTCTGAAGTTTAAAGAAAAGTAAAACATAAAAAATTCAAAATCAAAGATAGGAAAGAGTTGAAAGGGAAAGATAGAGAGTACAGTACAGAAAAAATAAAAAGTAACGAAAACATGGATGAAATAAAACATCCTGCTTACAGGAAATTTGGAGTTGAGGACCAATTAAATTTTTAATTTAAGTTAAGTTAAACTTAGATGACAATGAATTAGAAGAGGAGAGTGTTTGTGTATGTTTGTGGAGCTCGGTCTGGGGTCGCAAGGGACCCTTACCGATTAATGTCTGTTGGTACTGTAGCACTGGGAAGCAGCACCATTCGGATTATTGCTCATGCTCTCAAGAGAGCACTAAACAATAACATCATCATTTAAAGCATGACAGTCAGAGTTAGTTTGGGAGAGTGGCAATAATTTTTCTTTAGATTGTCCTTTTCGTTAGAGAGCCTCGGGATAAACTATATTTAATGTTCTTCCATTCGGAGCTAAGATGTGTAGATTATCGACATTACCAACTCTTGAACAACCCACGTACAGTTGACCATGGGAGAAACACGGCTTACGGAGGTCGAGCCCTACAACTTTGAGAGATTGTCCTTGTGCCTTATTAATGCTCATCGCGAAACTCAAACGAACAGGGAATTGTAGACGCTTAAACTGAAACGGGAGATCGGAAGGGATTATAGGAATTCTTGAAATAAACACATCTTCGCCTGCAGCATGTCCGGTCATGATGGTGGCTTCTATAATATTTGGCATCAGTTTCTTGATAGAAAGTCTTGTTCCATTGCAAAGTGCAGGCGGATCCAGATTCCTGAGGAGAATTATCGGTGCTCCAACCTTCAAGTCCAATATGTGGGAGGGTACTCCAGGTGGCTCTAATTTGTTGAGAAACTCTGTCGTATAGTTAACAGCCTCGTCAATATTGCATGTCGTGTCTATAGATTTGTAAATATGAAGAGTTCCGGGTAAGTTCTGTAAAAGTTGCTTGTTGATAACACTGACGGCTTCGTTTGTTGGGGCAAGAATTGCTCTTTCGCACAGCCATGCGTGATCAGTGAAGTGGTGAATCACATTCGGAAACACAGCCTCTTTCAGTTCTTCTTCAGTAGTCACAATCCTTCCAATGCCTTGCATCGCTACATATCCATCTTCATTTTCTGAAGTAAGGGTTCCATTTCCTAGTTTCAGTAGATTATCTGCAAACTGCTGGGCAGAGGGATCACCGTTGAGATGAACTCGCATGTTAGTCGATAATCCAAGTGTTTGAATGCCATTCCAGATGTAAGAATATTTTATGCAGGCCTGCATTTCATCTGCCCTCGTTCCACGTGGAATAACTGGTAGCGTCTGTCGAAAATCGCCTGCCAAAACCATTACGACGCCTCCCATTCTGTCATTGTTCCATCTGAGGTCTTTCATGGTGACATCTAATGCTTCGAATGCGGCTTTGTGGGACATGGTACACTCGTCCCAAACGATGAGCTTGCAATCCTGTAGAACCTTTGCCTTTCCTGAATTCCTTGGGATGTTACACGTTGGAGTCTCTGTGCTTGTCAGATTTAAAGGTAACTTGAACGCCGAGTGAGCAGTCCTACCACCTGTCAAGAGTGTAGCAGCAATGCCGGATGAAGCGACAGCCAGGGCAATCTCATTTCTGTGCCGCACCTTTGCCAAAATAAGGTTGATAAGAAACGTCTTCCCGGTTCCGCCTGGAGCATCCAAAAAGAATATACCCCCTTGCCTATCAAAAACTGCTCTAGTAATCTTGTCAAAGGCTTCTTTTTGGTCTTGGACCAATTTAGGCTCATTCTCCTGTATATAAGCTGCGAGCACATCCATGTTATAACTTCGTTCTCTAATTACTTCACTGGAGATGGCAGAATCGCTGTTTCTGTTAGGTTGGGGAAGTCCAAAGCTTTTCAGGTTCAATCCTCCTAGAGATATTATCTTGTTCTCAATGTAGATTAGGGCTCTGTTAAAGATGTCGTCATTGTAGTCCAGGTCCATATTCTGCTGCTGGATCCTTGCTTGATGCAGTATGTCTTCAGACAGGTTCTCCCTGTGGTTCATCCATAACTGTTCAGGGCCCGACATGGAGCACGTTTGAAGCATTACAGCAAACAGATTACGCATCATCTTGGGTGATCGAGATGCAGCTGCTTCTTCTAACGCCGTGTTCCAGTGTTCGTCATTCTCCAGAAGTCCTTGAAGTTGGCAGGCCTCTTTGAAAGTGTTGCAGACTCTTCCTTGAACGGTTCTCAAATCCGTGAATGATGTTGGGCCTCTAACTTCATGTAGTAATAGGCGAAGGTGGAAGCATTCGGAGTTGTTGGGATGGACGGTGTAGACACGGCCAAGGGCATCAGTAGACCTGATTCCTGTTTCTTCTGGAACAATTTGTCCTTGTTTACGGCGGTTCCAACTCTTGTTCATGCTGTTCCATGTGTAGTACTTTGGAATTTGGTTGTAAAGTAAATTGCGAGCAAAGTTATCTTGGGTGCACAGCTTGAAGAAAGATGTGAGCGTTGTTTCCTGGGGTGCCTGGACCCGTTCAGCAGCATTTTCTTCAGTGAAGTACACTCTCTGGCCATTTTCAAGGTGGACGCTTAGATGAACGACTGTGGGATGACGTTCGTGGATTGGAAAGTTGAGTATTCTCCACACTGCTTCATTGCTGCTAATGTATCTTCCCATCTCATATTGATGAATTTCATTCAGTTCATTGGCTCCACTGGTGACATCAAATACAGCCATGTCGGATCCTTTATTGACATACTTGCATACATACTTTATGGACTTGACAGAATTGCAGTACTCAACGTTGATATGTGCGTTAAAAATTTTGGATAGTAGTGGACAGTAAGGAACGATCCAGGCATTGTCCACCGAAACTTCTGATCCTCGTAGATTGATGCTTGCTGTAAAACCTCCATCTGCAGGGCTTCTACGACGATACAGTGGATATCCGTCTTGTCCCGTCTGCGTCTCTTTCAAGAACTGGCGAGGGTATCGCTTCGTGCAGACTCCATCCTTCATACAAACAGAGCGGGGATTTATGCGTCCGCAGGGGCCATGCACCATTTGTTTCGAGACCGTGGTAAAGAGGTCTGGGTCTTCTTCTGGATCCGGGATTTCTGCGCTGATGAAATCATCGACCCTATGGACGTGCAAGGTGTCTTTCAGCCAAACCAGAATGTGGGCGTGAGGAAGTCCTCTCTTCTGCCACTCTATCGTGTACATGTAACATCGAGTATCACCAAAAATCTTCGCCTTTGTGATAAGACTGATGAGTGCCTTTTGCTTGAGATGAAAGACTCTTGCCAACAAATCATGGCGATCCTGGGGCTTTTGTCCATCGAAAAGTTCTTCTTGTATCTCTTTCCAGTTGGGGTTGCAGGTGAAGGTGATGAAAAGGTCCGGTCTACCGTAGTTTCGCACATAGGTCATCGCATCTTGGGTCCTTTCGTGCATGTACCTGGGCCCCCCTGTAAAGCTGGACGGTAAAATAACTAACTGTCCCATGTCAGCAACATTTCCATCATTCATAACGGCATCCCTCAAATGGGCATATTGTTCCACTCTCAACGTCTTCTGGTTCAATCGAATGTATCGCAGCCTTTCGGATTCAATCTTGGCATACATGTCCACAATAAACTGATGAAACAGGTCTTTGCTTCGCAGTAAAATGTTGAATGTTGAGGAGCGCATCATGATCCTGTAAGCGTAAAAGTCCATTGCAGAAATCTTCTTTGTTTGTGGCATTCCCGTAGTTGGATTTGTTTGGCGCAAATCAAAATGATAACCATCTTCCCCCTGCCAAAAGAGAAGTGGGTACTGTAGTGCATCGTAAGACCTGTGGGTATCGGCAATTCTTCTGATGGTGCCACTCCTTTCTTCTAAAACTATGTCTCTTGCCCCATGCTGTTCTCCAACCATTATTACAGCCACTTCTGATGATGTCGGAGCGTTGAACCGCCTTTCATGCTCACCGCGTGGGGTTTTGTCGGCTAAAATAAGGAGTTTTAATTTAGGACTGATCTTTTCCATGGCCGATTTGAAGCTTTGGACGTAGGAGTTTTCATGATGAAGCATATATTGCAACTGAAGTACTATGTCCTCTCTGGTTTCTGGAACATTCCTACAACGTTTCTGCGCCTGTTCTGTTCTGTTGGCAACGAAATAAACTTGCATAAATTTGGGCTCTTCATTTGGTAGGGGATGTAGACTGCCAATGCGATGATAAACTTGACCCTGAACTTTAAATGTTGGCATGTATCCAGGCTCTCTAATTTCTTTTGTTGTGCCGAAAGAGGTCATTTGGAAACAGGAATTGTAGCGTCTGATATTAGCTTGGAAGTGTTTGTCCTGTGAAGACTGGCCAATGAGGAAAGTGCGTAGGGGCTCAGGAGGATCTATTAACGGTGATAATCGAACTTTTCCTCCACTGCAGCACATACCTGGGGCTTCACCTTTCCATTTCTTCGCCTCACAGTGTTGGCAAGTTTGCGACATTGAGCCGATGAGACACGAAGGATGAGTAGCATAATCAGATGATGGTTCATAATCGAATGCCGCATTTTCTAAATGCCTCCAGAGACGCATTCGAGCAGTAGTTGTTGCAATTGTAACTCTCTGCAGTCTTGAGTTTCTCTCTGGGGTGTTTTCTTCTTCTCTTCTTCTTTGATTAATTTCTCTCACCTGTTGCTGTCTTGAGTTTCTTTCTGGGGTGGTTTCTTCTTCTCTCCTTCTCCGACTTCTTTCTGCGTCCTCTCGCTGCCTTGATTCTCTTTCTGGGGTGGTTTCTTCTTCTCTCCTTCTTCGACTTCTTTCTGTGTCATGTCGCTGCCTTGCTTCTCTTTCTGGAGTGGTTTGTTCTTGTCTCCTTCTTCGACTTCTTTCTGCATCCTGTCGTTGTCTTGATTCTCTTTCTGGGGTGGTTTCTTCTTGTCTCCTTCTTCGACTTCTTTCTCTCTCTTGTCGCTTTTTATTTTCCAAGCATTTCTTTTTTCGAGGGGGCTGCGGCATATTTCTTCTAAAATCTGAAAAGCAAAAGGTAAGCAACCAACAGAAGAATGATTACACAAACTGAAGAAAACGCTACAATAAAGAAATCAATTGTTATAATCGAACGTTATTTGAAAATAAATAATAGCAACACGATCAGTGAGTCAAAAAACCATGATTAATATTTATTAAGAAACAAAAAGTTTATAAAATGCAATTCTGAAAAAAAAAAAAAAGAAATTAATGTGTCATGAAAACAGCAAACTAAAGCTACAAAAAAAAATGAATTGTAATTAATCGATTTAATGTATCGTTAAAACAGCAAACTAACGTTAGAATAAAGAAATCAAATGTTACAATCGAACGTTATTTGAAAACAAATAATAATATCAGTGAGTCAAAAAAACTGCGATTAATATTAATTAAGAAGCAAAAAAGGAAGAACAAAAAGTTTATAAAAAAAATGCTAATTAAGAAACAAAAACTTTATAAAAAATGCAATTCTGAAAAAAAAAATTTAATGTGTCATCAAAACAGCAAGCTAAAGCTACAAAAAAGAAATGAATTGTTATGAATCGATTTAATAAGTTGAAAATAAATGATAGCAACAAATCACAATAATAGCAACACCATAATGCAAATTAAGAAACAAAAACTGAAGAACAAAAACTTTATAAAAAATAAAAAAAAACCGTCTGATTTTTTTTCCCCAACGGATATATGAATTCGAAAGTTGCTGTTATCTCAGAAGATATTGAAATTAAGAAAAAGCCGTAAGCGAAAAAGATGTTTATTTTTTAAAGCTCCTTCCAATGATATAACATTTGTGTCAGTACAATAAAATAAAAAAAAAAAAACGGAAAATTTTCCAAAAGATGGTCGCCAGCATTGTTTCTGAAAAGGAACTGGTACAACCCCTGAATCAGCTATCGGCGAGTAGCGATCTCGAGAAGAAGTTTTATAAATAATTTTTTTAAAATTTTTCTAATTCAAAACTCGAAAATCGGGCTTCGAGGTCTGGTGGCCAGCCCCATCTTAGCGAGAAAAAAAGGCGCCAAAAACAGGTATTTTGCTTGGCGAGAAAAAAAGTCGCCAAATATCTGATTTGGGGGGAGTATATCAAAGTAGTTCCCATTGCAAAAATTAAGAAAAACAATAAAATCTCTTGGCTCAGATTTACTGTACGGTCGCTCTTGGCGTGATTTTCCAAAGTTGGCGATAAATAACATTTTCTGACAATCCAACCAATTCTGATTAATCGCAGATGAAGGATTCCTGCCAATAAAAAATGGGAGACAAACTGGGAACCAACCAATGAAAAATGGAATATTTTACTTATTTTCATACTTCACTTGTGCAGATTGGCGAGGTTGGCAAGATTTTTGGCGATTTTTTAAAAAATCGCCAAGAGCGACCGTACAGTAAATTTTTACCAATCTCTTTTTTTTTTCCCCCCTTTGGTTGCTATGTTAAACCGTGTCCGTTGCGATGGCTTACATGGTATTTATTTTGATAAATCAAATCGAATCGACAAATTTGAAGTCTTCGGCATTTGTAATTCGAATGTTGAGTATAATACTTCACTTATTGTGGTTTTGGTGATAGAAAGATTTCAGATTTTCGTTTTTCATTTTTATTCTAATTCAAATAAAAAAAAGTTTGATTCCTTGTAGATTTTCTTAATAACTTTGCTTAAGGAATCAAGTATTTTTGTTCATTTTCTATATTTATTTAGTTTAATGATTTTAATTAGAAATATTTTATATAAATTAAAATTAGATGTAAGTTTGATTTCCTAACGATTTCTTATTAAAAAGTTTAAGTGTATCTAATTAATTCTTCAAAGTTTTTATTTGCTTTCAAGAATTTGAGAAAACTTGAATGATAAATAAACTGCTATTCGTTTGTGCTAAAATGAATAATAATTAGAATTTCCTGAAGAATGTATTGAGTCAATAATATAGTATGAAAATGGGTACTTCTTCATTTCACCGGTGCAAGTTATAAAGTCGCCAAATGGCATTACTATGCGTAACAAAAAATCACAAAATTTCTGCTTTTTCCATCATTAACTTTCTGTTTTTTCCAAACATTTTAAATAAAAAAAAATATTTTTACAAAATAAAATTTTCAATTAACATTAAATGAATTAAATTAATGGTACAATCCTAGGAGACAGGATTCAATTTGTCACCAAAGGTCCCATACCTTTGGTGACAAACGGGAAAAAAAAGCGTCCAGGCAGAACGAAATGGCAAAATAAGAATTCTAGAAATCGTTACGTTTATCGTATCTAGTGTATCAAAGTAGGATTACCAAGAATGACAAAATTTATAACCAACTAAAATTATTCATGCCAAGGACCTAAAGCACATTTTAACCTAAGATATATATATATATATATATATATATATATATATATATATATTATAATTAATTAGTATATTCAGAAAAACATTAAGACATCACTTTTTTTACAGTCGAATTAGCAATTCCTTCAATACAAGAAAGAATGAGAATAAATTTTTTTTTGGTTAAGTATTCTATAAAATCTATGTAGAGATAAAAGTTTTGACACCTTGTGGCGAACTACCTAATGACTTAAGCCTATTGAAAGGGTTCTTTTTAGTATACACTGGGTAATTGACTATCGAGAGGATTTTCCATTAATTATTGGCCATAATCATGTGTTGCAAGGGAGGAAACCTGGAAAACTCCAAAGACAGACGAGTATGCAGAAACGTCATTCTCTCTCGTTATTCAACAGTGGCTGTGATCGAATTAGAGATCTTATACTCCAAAGACCACTGTCCTATTACAATGTTACAGGGAAATCTTATGGAATTAGTTGTTGAATGATTAGAAATTAGTTTTCAATTGGACAGTAAGTGAGTTCAATTCTCACTTCTGTTCACAATTGATAATTATAGTAGCTTGAGCAATTTAAACTATGGATTCAGGGTGAATTAGCCTTCTGGCTAAAAATGATTACAAAGCGATAAATAAACCAAGAAACTCATAGAATAGAAATGCTTGTTATGTACTATAATCTTAAATTCCAAAATTCAATTATTGTACATTGACCATTCTATAAACTATAATTTAAGCATTTTGTAAATAATGGTATTCGTGATGGTGAAACTTATAAAGCTAAATTATACCAATTCAATTTGAGCATAATTGACTTGTCGAAAGAAAAAGTTTAATAAGACAAAATTTTAATCAGGAATATGAGCATCAAAACCATTTCTTTTTTGCATGCAATCTTTTTATAAAATATCGATACTAGTTATGTAAAATCATCATTATCGGAATAATTAACAATTATCCAATAACAAGTATAATTAACATGTATCGCTTTTTATTTTAGGTTAATGAGTGATAACTTCATCATTTGTTACTAAGTAAAATTGTCGAGTCGTCTTTGAAGTTAAAAAGAAGATAAAGAAAATAAAAATAAAATACGAAAGTAAAAATCTTTTTCTAAATATGAATATTAAACAAATACTTGTTAAGTAAAGCACAATCATCAGTTTCAAAAATTAACGCTTTATATACATAACAGATATAATTAAGCTTTACGTAATAAATAAATAAAGCAATAATATCGTCTTTATTTACAAAGCTATCTACCCAAAATATTATTCGAATTTAAAATGTGGGGGTTAAAAGAATTAATTTAGTAAAAAAAAAAAAAAAAAAAAAAAAAAGCATAAAAATGTTTTCTAAATACGAATTTTCAACAGAATATAAATACCTGTCATGTAAAACAATCAATTTAAGGAATTAATGATTATTATGAATAGCAGGTACTATATTAATAAGTTTATATTGGATGTATGAAGCAGTAAATTTGCCATGATTTACAAAAACTACTCTCTAAAGGTTGTTCGATTTGAAAATGTATGGAAGAAAGTTTTATATTTCAACCTAAAATCAAATATAAAAAATATTTTCTAAATGAGAAATTCAACGGAATATAAATATTGTTATATAAAACAATTACACTACTGGCCGTTAAAATTGCTACACCAAGAAGGCGACATGCTACAGACGTGATATTCATACGAAAGGAAGAAGGTGCTGTGATATGCAAATGATTAGCTTTTCAGCGCATTCAGACAAAGCAAGCGCCAGTAGCTACACCTACATTGTGTTTAAATGAAGAAATTATTCAGCCGGTTCCTCATACACAAATTGCATTTGAACGTTGTTGCCTGGTGAAAAGTTTTTGTGATGCCACGTGTAAGAAGGAGAAATGCGTACCAGCACGTTTCTGACTTTGATAAAGGTCGAATTGGAGAGTACCGGGATTGCGGTTTATCTTATCGCAGTATTGCTGCTCGCGTCGGTCGAGATCCAATGACTGTTAGCAGAATATGGAATCGATGGGTTCAGGACAGTAATACGGAACGCCATGCGGGATCTCAACGGCCACCTATCACTAGCAGCCGAGAAGACAGGCATATTATCTGCATGACCGTAATGGATCGTGCAACCACGTCACGAGCCGTGAGTCAAGAAACGGGGTCGTTTGGAAGACAACAAGTGTCTGCACGAACAGTTCGACGACGTTTGCAGCAGCATGGACTCTCAGCTCGGAGACCATGGCTGCGGCTTCCCTTGACGCTGCGTCATAGACAAGAGCGCCTTCAATGGTGTGATCAACGACGAACCTGAGCGCACGAATGGTGAGACGTCATCTTTTCTGATGAATCCAGGTTCTGTGTACAGCATCATGATGGTCGCATCCGTGTTTGGCGGCATCGTGGTCATTCGTCATCGTCATACTGGCCCATCACCTGGCGTGATGGTATGGGGTGCCATTGGATACACGTCTCGGTCACCTCTTGTAAGCATTGACGGTGCTTTGAACAGTGCACGTTACATTTCTGGTGTGTTACGACCCGTGGCTCTACCCTTTATTCGAGTCCTGCGAAACCCTACGTTTCAGCAGGATAATGCTCTACCGCATGTTGCTGGTATTGTACGGACCTTCCTTGATACGGAACATGTTCGGCTGTTGCCCTGGCCAGCACGTTCTCAAGATCTTTCACCAATAGAAAACGTTTGGTCAATGGTTGCCGAGCGACTGGCTCGTCACCAAACGCCAGTGACTATGGTTGATGAACTGTGGCATCGTGTTGAAGCTGCATGGGTCTGTACCTGTACATGCAATCCAATCTCTGTTTCACTCAATGCCCAGGCGTATAACTGCTGTTATTACTGCCAGAGGTGGTTGTTCTGGGTACTGATTTCTCAGGATCTATCCAGCCAATTTTTTTGAAAATTCAATCACTTGTTATTTCTAGTATAATATATTTGTCCAATAAATATCATTTTGTTATCTGCATTTCTTCCTGGTGTAGCAGTTTTAATGGCCAGTAGTGTATATATTCTAAAAACTAGCAATTACTTTACAATAACAAGTACATAATTAACCGTTATCAATAACAAGTATAATTAACCGTTATTAATAACGAGGACAATTAACGGATATTAAATGAGTTAAGCAATGCATTTGGCGTCACTTACAACATTACACACATGCAACGCTTACTCGAACTTGAAACGTGGGGAGGAAAGAGTTAACTCAATAAAAATAAGATTGAAAAACTTTCTCCCTTTACTCCCGAATGTGAATGTGTTCCATTCGAATATAAATATTCCCTCTTCTGATGCAGAGCAGCCGAAGCAAGGTTGACCGAACGAGCTTACAACTGCGGAACGGTATCCACTTCGTCACTGCCAGGGCGGTCTCGTCTTGGGGGACCATCTGCGGCCCCCTGCATGAATAATAACGACGCCCCGGCTGGCAATTACACGCCCCGCTTGAGCTCTTCTTCCCACCCCCTGCCCCAGACTAGCCTTCGTTGAATACGCAAAATTGTCACGGATCTACCCGTTCTTGCTCCGAAGGTCCCATGTGGTACCAAGGGCGATACATATTCACGAACTGTTCTTTTCCTCCGACTTCGAACTGTTCTTTTTTTAGTCGAAGTGAAGGATGCACCACTTTTTTATTTTGTCCATCGTCTTTGATACGCCGGACAGACAGACATCCAGGTGATGCATAGCTCCGTCCATGGGTGATGGTGGTCAAATCCGGCATCCATTTCAGCTGGTAGAAGAGGTTGCAATGTCCTTCTCACCTCTGCTTGAAAAGGACAGGAAAATAAATTTGTCTGTCGCTTAACTATTATGTTGGATTTTACAGGAATTTATTTTCACAAAAAAAGATCATGAAACAAATATCCGTTTCAGTAGAAGCTGTTAAAAAATAATTTCATTGGATGGAAACACTTGGAAAAGATATAAGGCAAAATATCATTTCGTGCCACCCGCTTTAAATTTTATTTAGACCTTCAACTCTTTTTTTTTTGGTCCTTGTTGCCATGGAAGTTGAAGTTCTGATTCACATTATCTCCATTTATTACTTGTTTGTTTTGTTTTTGTGGCACACGAAGGTTAATTCAGCAGCACATATGAGAGTTTATTCAGTAGGGATTCTTTGAAGGGATTGTTTTGAATTGCGAAATGAGTTTTCATCAGCTACAAGAAAATGGAATTAGTCATGATACACTTGAAAATTACACCTAACTACTTATTAAATAATTTCTGAACTTGTTGAACTGAACTTATTAAATGATTTCTGAACTTGTTCAATCCACAGTCCGGTGCATATATGATCGGTGGCTTGTTGAGAAAGCCAAAAACGCGTTCATGTGCAATGGACGAAAATAACATTTTTTCAAAAATAAAAAAAACACAGAGTTTAAATACCTTTTATATATTATTTTTAATTACAATTCGGATATGATAAATTCAATACCATACATGTTTTCTTCTATCCCAATATTTAACCATTGTTATGAATTTTAAATGGAATCCACTCCTTCTTTTTAATTTTTTTTTATTTCGTCCATTATCTTTTTTTTATTTTGTCCACTATTTGATACACCGGAACCCCACAGTTCTTGAATACTTTGTTCCTAAACGGCACACATCTTTGCATAAGTACTTTTATAAAGAGAGCTCACATTACCATTAAAACTAATTTAATTTTTTAAATGTATTGAATTAATTTAAAATTTAAACTTTGTCTTCAAAATTTCGGAAAGAAACATAAATTTTAAGTTTGACCAGAGGACAAATAGACTGAGATAAATTTCACAATGTTTCATGTAACCGTTCTTAATTCAACGTCTGACCAAAGTTTAGCCTTAAAGACGATAATGATTTTATATACCTAAATGATTAGTTGGTGCAGAAGACTTTTATACATTTAAGAAATTGATTAATTTGTTCATGAAAAATTGATTAGCTAGTGCATTCTCTTATGGAGACCACCCTAAGAATGATAATATTTGTTGACTTAGCTATTTTCAACATACCCATTCGATTATTTCGATTTACAAACATTATATGGCAACATCTCCTGTTGTGCGCGGTTTGTAAGCCATGTAAAACTTAGCTGCCAATACTCCACGCTGGTAGTCGAACAGTTTGTGCTATGGTTTTCCACTCAATAGTTCGTTGTTTTGAATTCCATCTTAGATATCGGTTTTTGTAGAACTTAGGAAACCACTTGAAACAGCAGAGTCTAGATTATTAGTCTAGAATCTAGACTAATTTCTCCTCATGTGCAGAAAGTTGTTCTAACCGATAAATAAACCACCTTCAGTTCAGGATTCAGGATGTCAACAAATAATTTCCTGTCTAAACACTGACATTTCAATAAAGATTTAACATTGTAAGACGATTGTTTCTATTGATAATGAACATTGAAAAGTTTCCAATGAAGAGAGGTTTCGTTTTCATAAAAATAGTGCTTTCCCCAGTAATCGCTGAGATTTTCCTTGGGAAAATTTATTTTCAGTTTAATGCTAAAGCAATGTCAATAACATTTGAATGAAAACTAGTTTGGCGATGAGTCAACGTGATTCTGAATTCGAAGAGAAATATAATATGTCATTGGCAATATGAAGGTAATACAAAAACTAAGTTGCTTAGAAATTAAATTTGTAATATCCATGAATTCTCTCAGATCCATCGGGATTGTGGCATTAAAGTTGGAAACTGGATATAATGGTCAAGCTTAAAAGTCTGTACTACATAGACGCATATTTTGTATACTGTGCAACCAAAATTTTGTAAAAAGTCAGAGATCATTTGATAAAGTCCTCTGCATTACAGAAGTGATACAGTAATATGGAGATGAATAGGCGATGGTCACGATGTCCTCCAATAGAAATGATACTCCTAGGTTTGGCAGTTCAAGTCTCTTACTTGGCCTTGCGAAGACTCACTTTTAATTGTTAGAACTCAACTCCGGGTTAGGTAGCTACAAGGAAGTAGACCGATGCACAACTGATATAGGCTGAAGAAAATTAATCTAGTAGACATCCAGTGACTATATTTCTTTTAAATTCAGTGTTGCCACGTAATTTTTCCATTTTTTAAAGTTTTATTTAATTATTTTTTTTAGTCTTTTTGTAATTCACATAGATTTGTATACTCTAATCTCATGTGTATTTGATGAGTAGGGGATGATAATAAGACAATCAAGGAGATATACGCGATATTATAATAAGATAGTGAATGATAGTGAATGATAAGATAGTGAATGATAGAAGACCTCCAAGGCCAATAATAAAATCTGTGGGGCCGTATAATAATAAAATTAAGTACTTTTACAAAAAATTATAGATTTTAAAACATAAATTAGCAATTTTGTTGGGGAATCTGCTTACTCTTTTTGAATTTATAATCTTTTACATAATTTTCCTCTAGTTAATATTCATGATTTTATTACTTAATAAATTAATGAAGAATAATTTGATGATTTAATGCAATTGAAAAAATCAGTGATTATTTTAATGATTGGAAATAAACTAACTGAAGGAGAAATGATTTTTGAAACAAATAATATAAGGATGAGAAAAAATATATTTTGTAGAAAAGTTGTATTGATTTCAATCGTAAGTAAATACCCTGTGTTTATTGTATGGACAAATAAAGTATCTTTTTAATAATGAAACAATTGCTGGCCAATGGCTGAGTAGATAGCGTTTCTATCTCCTATCCTGTTGGTTCCGGGTTCGAATCCCGGTTTGGACATGGACGTTTCCTTCCTTTCTCCCTCAATATATTTCTTTATCATTTCTTCTAAGATGATGGAAGAATGTAGCCCACCCTATAAACAGGTTTGTGGCGGTGTGACATGGGTATTACTACTCGCCTCCGTGACTTGGTTCACAGGTGCTCACCGGGTAACGCTAAATGAGTAGCAGTTTCCGCCCTTATTGTGGCGTAGGGTTAATCACCCAGTGCCCGCCATTAGGAAAAAAGAAAGAATTAACTTACAGTAAAACTGTAAGTGGGGGCAACTATTGTAACTATTCGGAAGATATAAGAAAAGTGTGTTGACTTCTCTCGTAAATAAATACATTGCGTTTAGTGTATGAAGAAAAACCAGAATTGTTTTTAACAATGAAACAACTTACAGTAAAACTGTAAGTAGGGGCAACTTTTGTAACTATTCGGAAAATATAATTGTAACCTTTTGAGCCAATATCCCCTCTGCATTTTCATTTGGAGAGGGCGTCGAAGATACCAGATAGAAGAAACGGTTAATTAAAAAAATAATCGTTACTTGTCACGTGTTCTACAGATTGAAGCGCATAAATAGTGGAGACGGTGGGTCATCAAAGTAATCATCTGGTGGCGAAAACGGCGTCATTTAACCGACAGTAATTCTCTTCCTTATGGGTACATAGAATTTTTTTGTTACTGGATGCCGCGAGTAAGGCTCACAAGGCGTATAAATGAGACGCCACGCCGAACACGCTGCGAGGCGTACTTTCCACGCTCCATGTCACACGCATTTCACCAGCTCCATCCATTCCCGTCACCAAGTCTTTAAATATTAAGCGGTTAAAACAGAAGGGGGAACCAATCACGCGCCAACGAACACGTCGAGGGGGGGGGGTTGGTTGAGACAATGGAACAGAAAAGGAAGGCTTTCTCACTCGCCGGCCCATTACTTGTTCGGCCATTACTTGCAAATGAATCGAGTCTATGGAATGATGGCGTTTTTTTTGTTTTGTTTTTTTAACCACACTTTTTTTGTTTTTCATTAGCTGTGCTCGTGAAAAATGTGCGATTGAATTCCCTTTGGGAGGGAAAGTGGCGCGAAGAGATTGGGGTGGAATAAGGGAATGGAATATTGCGGAATTTTGAAATCAGTTTGTGGTCGAATCACACACACACAGAGTGCTCTTGAATTTCTAAGTTAACCATTCAACACAAAAAGAAGCATATTTTTCCATCTGCTGGAGACCTCATCGTGGTTTTGCGATTAGATCCTATTCTTCGGAATGCAGGTTCTCGGGTTCCCTTCTATCGAACTGATCACTGAATGGTTAGCGTTTAGGTCTTCTGTTCAACGGTTCGAAGGTGAGCATGTGTACCTGCCTACTTCTCCGTATGTAGCCCAGAGTTGGCTCTTACCAGTTTTGTGGAAGCTGTCGGATGTGAGTCTTCATCTTTAAGAAGCAAGGACCAAACACTAAAGCCCCCAATGTCGAATCTGTTAATTCTAGAGATATCTGTTCACTTGAAGGACATTGCGACCACGACTTATATAATGCGTCCAGGCCATCTTTAGTGAACACGAAGAATTTTTGCTTAAGTCGAAATTCGAGCTCACTACATTCCGATGTTCAAAACGACGCCACAATCAACCAGGCTACTGTGACCTTAAGAATCAGAGATTCAATTCCTGTTTCGAGCTTGGTTGTCTGCAGTGGCTCGGAATCTGCTTTAAAATGCATTTCCTTTCATAGGCCCTCGCAATCATACAGTTGAGTGACAAACCAAAACAGGTTCAATCTCAGCAATATTTTAAGATATTGAAAAATACATTGTACTTTTTTTTCTTCCTTGCATGTATATATGTTGAGATAAGAGCATGTATGTTTTCAGGGTTTTCATTTTTGTGGCACAGGAATATGATCCCCTTTATATACAAAAGCCTTCTCGAAAAGCAGTTGGCTGTTCAAATCCTTCTCAGCAACCTTTTTCCAGTCACGATGTCCATGCCTAGATACCATATTCAACTGGTGGGTCTATGTTCATATCCCTACCAATCAAACAGCACATCTTTTGACGATATTTAAAATATGTTCCAATATATCCTTCTGCCATCCACCCTGCATAGTAGTCAGTGTGCCTGACTACAGATAGGGAGGTCCTAGATTCGAATCCCGGTTCGGGCATGGATGTATTTTCTCTTTCTCTCTCCCCTGTTTTTGTCCTTTCCTTGTATGAATAGTTGCCTACCCTATAAACAGGTACTATGGCATGTGTGTACTGAGGAAGTCGGACTCCACACCAAATTATGGTTCTTTTGGAAAAATGGAGCAGCGTACCCCATATGAGAGACCTGCCTGGCTGTCACTTGACCAAAAAAAAAAAATATATCCTTCTGATGTCCTTACAGATTTTTACAAATATTTCTGGGCACATCATTAGGGAAAAAGTTGATGTACAAGTTATGATTATAGGGAACTAGTTGGTCATACACGAAATCCGAACCAAAGAACTAAACAACAACAATGAAAATTATATTTTAATGGTATGAAATTATTTTTATGCAGTTGATCCTTGCTAGAGTGATACTTCACTACAGAAATTTATTGTAGAATACAATTTCTTTATTTTATTCTCTAGCTTAACGTAATCGTTTCCGATCGTCTATTCTTACTGATCGAAGTTGTTTAATTCAGTCAAAACACTCTCAGTTTCAAAACAATATCAAGTTGGACATGTATAAATTTTTCAAATTCTCGGTTTATTCAAATATCTACTTATATGTTGCAAGTGGTTGCCGAGATTTCAAATATTACAATTTAGAACGATTTGCTGTAAAAGTGATGAATGTATTTTCCCCCTACTTTTTTTCCTTAAAACGTGAAAAATTGAAGTGCTTTCAATTAAATTACAACAGTTTTGCTAACATTTGGGAACAAATTCCGAGTTTGTCTGGTGAAAAAATTGTCTTGCTTTAGTGCCCTTAAGTTAAAAATCGATATTTGTCCCATTAAAAGAAAATCGGATTGAGATATTAACAACTTCGTAATGTTCCATGTCCTCCTGATGCCGTAACAAGGAGATATAGGGACTTGTCCATTGTTAAAATTAAAGGAATGATTGCCTGTGTCTAGTCATTTTCTGACAAAAATGAATCTGGAAAATATATCTCTAATCTAATTTTAGGTAAGATTTGTGAAAAATGGAGTATTTCAAGACAGTATATATATATAATTTAAGGATTATATCATGAAGAAAATTTTCATAACTTTGGGATTCAGTTCATATTTTATCGTATTCTTGAATAATCCTTTGAAAAAAAATGCAATAAATCATCATTAATTTAGATGGGTTCACTTGTAATTATCAAAGTTACTGTGTCTTTAGCTGATTTAATATATATTAAAGATTCTTCTTTTTTTCCCCTAACATTTCTGTTCAACAGTTCATGCGTTCGCTTTACCCTCTCAGTAATCGATATTTTTAATGGTTCAGAATTTGTAGTAAATATTAGTCTTGGTCTAATTAATCCATGTGTGATAAAAAAATCTGTTACAGTCAGTTGACAATTAAACTAAATCAAACTTTCCCTACCGCAATTTCTTAGCTTTTAAAATAACAGGAAAATGTTTACTTGCAATATAATTAAATCCTAATTAATTAAGTAAAAGTTGTCTAAAATAACGATGTGATATTTTTTGAACTATTAATCTAATGTTAACGATTCTTTAATGTTAATTTGTACATAGTTACACTCTTTTTCGCAATATTTCTTAATGTGAGACATATTTATTGTTTTTTTAATAACATTAATTGTTATTGTTGTTAAAATGGTTTACATTTTTTTAAAAATAATCAATGAATTTAATTTTGAAGTACAGATTATAAACATAAACAATATATAACGCTCACTCTTCAACAAGTGATTCGATCAAAATCCTTAAAAATGCCGAAAGCCTTGTTCTCAAGTTTTACTCCAGATGTGTGTGTACTTAGTCATTATAATTATTTTTCTAGATTCTTCTCGAATCATGTTGAACATTTCTTTGCATGACGTATGTCGCTAATGTTGTAACAGACGTCGAATCCCTCAGTCCATTTTTCCTCTGAAAGCTCCAAAGCAAAAGTCTGGCCAAATCCATGTCCAAATGACTCGTTGCCATCAGTGGTTGACTTCTTTGACAAAACGATTGATCGTTTGCAGGTCGGCCATCATCTTTTTGATGATATCTGGCCACACTTGGCCGCTCAACTGTCATCTGCCCGAGTTTCCTATGAGTTTGCCTCTTTCTTTTTTTCCCATTTTCGGTTGTCATTAGAAATAAAAGGAATGGTAAAGTGGCGAATGCGGAAAGAAACAATTAATTCATTTTATATGTCCATTTCTAAAATAGTTTTTTTTTCTTTTCCTTTCACTTTTTAATGACTGCGAGTGAAATATTCGAATGAAATAGCTGCAAAATTGATATGATAATATGTTTTCTTATTATAACCACAACAAAACTGTATTTCATGTATATTATTATAATAATTAGTAAAGGAAAGTAATGTATATTACTATAACAGTATTATTATTATAATATAAGTAAAGTATATTATTATAACATTGAATCAATGTGATTATGGCAAGCTCACACAAATCGATATTAAGGAATATCGATACTTTTAAATAAAATATTTATCTTGAGTATAGAAAATAGAATCTATTTTTGTGAATGGTGATGAAATATTTTTTGTGTAAAATTTGTCTGTGTTGGTACTTTAAAAAAATTCTGGAATTCAATACATAAAATTACTGCTTACTATTTTTTAAAAGTCAGTATGCAGTGAATGATTTGGTATGGAATTGAAGACAGTCCAATACTGCTGCAATATTCCTTTAATATCTAATGAGTATTATTGGATTTTTTTACAGGTTGCAATTGCATTTCTCAAGGGAGGAAACCTTGAAAACTTCAAAACAGCCATTCCGGTAGAAAATATAAAAGTAACATCCAATTTTCATTGTTTACTAATCTCTGAGCCAAATAAATGATCATATATTTTGAAAACCACAATCGCAAAATTAAATTACGATAAGCTTTTGTTTTAAGTATTATCATTATATTAATTATTTAAATTAACATTAATTATATAAATTATTAAAATATTTCTGAGCATTTTATATTAGTTAATCATGTCTAAGCAAACAAATTTTGTTTTTATAAAGATAAATTTCTCAGATAAGAATTTATAAACTATTAATTTTATTTTAACTAAAATCTTTTTAAAAAAATCATTTATTGACTTTTTGTCCTAGCAAATGAAAGCATACTCTGCAATATCTACAAATCCTATTTAAGATTTTTAGAACTCAAAATAAAATCGCATGTTAAGAATCAAATGACTTTTAGTTCCCTGCTTCTAACGCTAGATGTCGTCATCGGCAGCTGCTTTTTCGATTATTCGAATTTTAATAACTACAAAGATTTTCTTTGTAATTATAAAAATTCTTAATAAATTCTAAAAAGAAGTTAATACCTTAAAGCAGCTAATGAGAATTGGTTAAAATCACCTAGTTATTATTCTAATACATTAAATAATTATTCCAAATCACAAAAAAAAAACAGAAATTTTTTGTCCGGAATATTATATTTGTTCGCAGAATAGAAAAGAAAAATATTTACGAAAAGTTGAAAATCAGTAATTAGAGGCGAATTAAAAAGATTCCTTACGATTATTCAAAACTTGCTATCAAGAATTTGCTGTAAAAATAATTAATTGCTATTTACAACTAAGTAATTAATTATTTAAACAATAAATATAAAACCTTTTGACTTCTTCCAAATATTTTATAAATTTCAAAATTTTTTTTTGAAAAAGAACTTTTTTTAGTTTTGGAACGTAAAATTTCAAATTCATTTATTAGTAATTTAAAAGTTATATTTAAATTCATTTTGATATTAAAATTATATAATAAAAGATTGGATTATAATATTTGGCAGCAAAATGTTGATTTGGCGATTTTTTTTATAAATATGAACTAAATTTTCAGTTCTTTTTCTTTGGTAAGAAAAGAAAACTATTCTAAGGATTCGCCAATTTCTCTTCACTTTATAATGGAATAACTCTCTAATTCGACACAATACACTAATGCAAGAGACAGCTTATCTTCTTAAAATTTTATAACGAAAATACGATGAAATTCCTATAATAGAACTACTGAAAAGAACAGCAGATTAATAAAATTTTTCCCAAACTAAAAAATCAACTATGAATGTATTTTGAACTCATTTTACACATACAAAAAAATGGTATTATTCTATTATGCATCCACATGCTATAATTTCGCCAAATGATACAATCAACCTAGAACTAAGTATCGCCAACTGCAATATTTTATTATCATGTTTTAAAGCTTTTTCTTTAGTAAAATTTCAAACAATGTCAAATTATAGGTTGTCGTCAAAAATGATAGTTTGGCGTGATATACGTTGGTGAAGTGGAAAAGTACTAAAAAATTAGTGTTTTCAATACATTCCGAAGCAAATATAGTTTTGAAGTGTTTCGTCATGTGATCATTTCGTATAAATGGGCAAATGCTTGATGGTGCTTGCGGACAGACTTCTGCACCGTGAGTCTACCTTCAAATGATAGATCTGGCATTAAGCATCCTGTGGCAGAAGAGGGCTTAGTTCCGGCGCTTGTAATCCTCCCTGGAGGGAAAAAGACTCCCTCAATGTCCCTCGGTAAAGGGAATTTAACGCCACATTGACCACCTTGTTTTCCCTAGAGTCATGCGATGAGGAAGCACTGATGTGTTATTTATTTTCAACAATAGCATCAGTTCCGTTATTTATTTTCAACAATAATATTATTGTGCTGTGTATGATGTGGAAAATAATTTCGTTGTGATTTAAATGTATAATCAGTGAGTTAGTTATTTATTTATTTTTATCAAAGTTGCTAGAGCAGGGAAGGAACCAAGAAAACAATCATCAAATGTTAATTGTGTCGAGAGTTGAATAAAGAAGGAACTATAACCAGAAATTTAACAAAACTGTTTTATTTTCTTTCTATTTTTAAACATTTTCTCTAATATCGGAAACAAAAAACAAATAACATTCATTGCTTAAAAAGATTTAATGTTCAAATCATTCATTGAAGGGATGTTTCCAACAGTGTAAAATTTAAGAATGAGAATTCATCTTCTATACAATAAAAATTAAACTAATCAACTGATGCCTCCCCCCCTGTCCAGTGGTTAGCGTGCCGGACTGCGGATGGGATGGTCCAGGGTTCGAATACCGATTCGAGTATAGATGTACTCTCTCTCCTGTCTTTATTCTTTCCTTGAATAAACGGGTTGTGAAGATTGCCTACCCTATAGAAGTGTACCTATGACATATATGTACTGAGAAAGTCGGACAACACACCAAATTATGGTTCAGTTGGAAAAAACGAGCAGCGCTCCCCATATTGCCCGCAAGGCACAAGACAACTACTAAAAACTATTCAACTGATAACATTTGACTTAGATATTTGGAGAGTATAAATAATTGCTGATACTCAAAAAATCTTATATTTAACAGTTGGAACAATAATTCCAAATGAAAGTTGCGAACAATATAGTACATTTTTTCAATTTAATTAATAGTTGATTATGAACATAAAATTATAATCAATTACCACAGATTACGATTTGAAGTTCATGATTTTTTTTCAATTGGTTGCTACAAGAACGAAAAATGCAATGAGAGGTGTATTATTTTCTTTGCTGATAAAAGTTAAATGTAGGTTTGAGGTTAGAATTTAGTTATTACAAATACTAATACACGTTATTATAAATAAAAGACACGTTATCTTAACATCTAAGTTCTTGAAGGATTATAAAAAAAATCTTTGAACATAAAGTACTTTTTCTTTAATTTATTTATATTAAGGACAACAATATACTTATCAAAATTTGTAAAAGTTGGTTTTCTATGCAGATTAATTTACGTAATTTTTTTTCATTTTTTAAAATTTATGGAAAATTGATATAAATAAAATTTTTTAATTAATTATTCGTTTGATATTAGTTAAAATAAGCTTTTAAATTAGCAGAATTACTTATGATTATTTTAATAAAAATAATTTCATATATATTTTTCCTTTTTAATTTGCTTATTTTGAGTAAGAGAACAGAAAAAAAAATGGCTCGTGTTTATAATCTCTGTTCAACTACATATTTGACTATAGTTATTGAGAACAATATGTGGAGTAACGAATAAATATTTGTTCATATATAGTTCGAGTAAGAGAACAGAGAAAAATGGCTCCTGTTTATAATGTTTGTTCATAATATTTGACTATATTTATAATATGTGGAGTAACGAATAAATATTTGTTCATATATAGTTCGAATAAGAGAACAGAGAAAAATGGCTCACGTTTATAATGTTTGTTCAGAATATTTGACTAGTTATTGAGAACAACGTGTAAAGTAACGAGTAAATATTTGTTCATGTTGAGAATTAACAACATATAATTCCACAATTTGATTTACTGATGTCCATTCCCAGCTTTTGGTCCAGTCCAGCAGATCGGTCAAAGAGGAATCAGATTTCATTCCTCCTAGACAAATCAAATACCTCAGACTGTTCTGCCTTTCAATGAATATTTAACAACATTTGTAAGTATTGATATCTTTTGGCTATAATTGTTAACATATTGTTACGTTACTTTATTAGTTTATCTGGTTCGCGGTTTTCAGCCAATTATTTTATTCTCCCTAGACAAATCGAATGTTTCAGATTATTTCTTCTTCTAATGAACAGTTAAATTTTGTGGCTATGCATGTCTTAAGTTGAAATTAACTGTACAGTTGCCTCCTACACATCAAGTTATTGATATAAACTATTCCATGAGTTGTTTGCAAGAAAGTCAATTTTTAAAAATCCAAAATAAGACATCATTTTTTAAAAAAATATTCAAAAATATGGTAGGAGATATTAATACTTATAAAATTTCAAGGGAAAATATTGACAACATTTCCGATCGATCCAGTGATTTTTTTATAAATCCGTTTTGTTATCCCCCTATGAAATATGAGAAATGCCCCCTTACTTTTGGGGTCTTTCTGAATCTTGATTGACAAGCATTTGCGATATGTCGCCGTAATCGGTGACATATCGCCAGATAACATCTATACGATAGACCTCCATCTCCGTAACAAATTTGGACGAAAGCATGCAGTTATGATCCCTCTTTTTCTCCCACACATCTATCCACTCTGGCCAATAAAAAGAGGGGGGGGGTGTAATCCCTTTTATCAAATATCGAACTAACTGGCCTAGTGAAGTATCCATGCTATCAATAAATTTTCAGAAAGTGGCTGGGAGATATTATTAAAAGTCGTCTTACGATGCATAGTATATAATTCGTAAAATTCGAGAAATATTAATTATAACTTTAATAAAAGAAACTATATATGTAAATAATTTTGTAGATAATTCCTATATTTCAAGTAATTTACAGCTGAATTTTATTTGAACATTCCTATAGATCTATATAATGTATCTTAGCTAAACCCGTGTTTTTAATAGTATAAAAATTTCATTTTTTTAAAAAACAGTGAACAAATGCAATTTTGGTGAACTGAAAAGAAGAGAGGAACAGACGATATTTTAATATGAATAGGTTTCAATTTATATGTAAAGCACTGAAACTGGAATTACCCGGTTGATATTTGACCAATAAACAAATAAAAGCAGCAATTTTTTTTTTTTTTTTTTTTTTTTTTTTTTTTTTTTTTTTTTTTGTATTTATACAAAATGGTGACTCTCTATTCTGAAAATAGAATGTTTTTGTAGAAGTCGTAAAATAAAACTTTTAATGAGAAAATACATAAAAAATCACAAATTAAAGCAAAAATATAAAAATATGATTAATAACAGAAGTAGGTAACAAAATTGAAATTATTCTAATAACTTGACTGTTATAAGTTGAAATCTACTAATTGTGATTACTAATTATCCTGTACTTGTTATTACGATAAACATTTCATTGACTGCTATAACTTTTAAAAAAAATCAGCATTTAATTAATGGTAATAGACTCTATTAACAATAAGATCTTAAGATTTGTCAGCATTAAGCTTAATGATTTTTTATCAATCTATAATTGATCCCTATTCTGATAAATGTCCTCTAGTTATATCATTAGTAAAAAGCCGCTGAGTTAACAACTAAATGGTTAATGTTTTAGATTTCAATTCAGCGGTTTATGAGTTCGATTTCCATCTCAAATGTAAATGTAGAAATTCGGATTCAATTTTAAACTGTCAATAATGATCGAATCCTCCTTCATATTTCAAAAGTGACCATACGCAGATAAACAAACAAAATAAGCTACATCACCAGGGTGCATTAAAATTCCTGCATAGTTTCCATCAACATGATGATCTTTGATTATATCGATACCGAACTTACTACTATCACGTTGAGTTCCATTAATTTTATTTTCACTAAAAACATTTCTAACGAAAGTTCTAAGAAGTCACTTTAAAATGTCTAATCATGGACCATTTTTGCATTAATTTTTATATTTCTATGTTATCTTTATAATGATTTAGTTTTTTAACTTTAAATATTGAAATCACAATAAAAAAATAAGCAATTTGGAGTTGTTGTTAACGACGACCTCTAATTAATAAACTGAACCAGTCCATAGACCCTTATCACATAATAGCTATTGCATTTCACAAATCAGTAATTACTGAAAATGTATTTTCCCGTATTTTCTGTCCCCCCGCATTTAGGGCGAAGATAAAATCAATCATCTATATTTAACCAATAAAAAAGCAGGAAGCTCTCGATTCTTTTTTGTTCGTCTCCTCCATTTTATTGTTATTTTTTATAACACTAATGTGGAATCAGGGATTCAATGAAGCAAATGGATAAGTTTTGAATAATTGACCATCTTCACGTAATATAAATGAAATGATGTCAGCCATTACTGCAGACAGCAGCTTTTCATTAGTTGGCGATTTTTACTTTTTTTCGACCTTATTTCTCGCCAATTTTTTTTACGTTCCGCTTGAATATTATAGTTTTTCTGTCTGAGTGTTTCTAATGGATTATATTTCTGCAAAAGATGGCTTTGACATTTGATAATAGGGGCTCGCAAATAGGAAATACAGAGCTTCATTTTTCCAATGAAATATTGTGTTTAAAACATCAAAATGTGATTGAAGGTAACAAACACCATTGGTTTATCAATATTATAGTCATCAGATTCAAGGGTTTGAAGTTCGATCATAGGGTTGTTGAATAAGAGATTCCTTTATTTTTATGTAGTTCAATCTGTAAAAGATGGCACCTTAATGTTTTCAGCGCTATTTTTATTGTAAAACAGGAGCAAGTTTTTCAATGAGAAACAATTATGAAGGTTCTTAAAGCGTTAAAAACGTGTTCAATCAAAATTTAAATCAAAAAATTTAAACTGGCTCAGTGGAGACGACTGAATTTTTTGAAACGAAAAGATAATAATTTAATCTTACTTATTCTGAAAAACTTACGGTTGGTAGGTTTTTTCTTTCTAACGGCGGGCACTTGGGTATAAACCCTTTTTCACAACAAGACTGCTACTCATTTATCGTTACCCAGTAGGCACCTGTGAACCAAGTCACGGAGGCGAGAAACATTACCCACGTCACACCACCACAAACCCGTTTATAGGGCGGACCACAATAATCCATCATCTCAGGAAAGGACAAGAAACACAGAGAAAGTAGATCCCTGCCTGAGCCCGGATTCGAACCCAGGTCCTCTCCCTCTGTAGTCAGGCACGCTAACCACTAGATAAGGTGGGCGGCTTATGGGTGGATCTCACTTTACGTAACTTTCAGATTCTTATATAGCTGAATAATAGGAAAATAAATATTTTGATATTTGACAGTAAAAAGGGCCTTGGTGGTCTTGTTGATTAGGACGTCAAATTATCAGAATGTAGTGATTTAAATCCTGACTTAACCGAAGACATGTTCAGTAAAGGTGGTCCTTCAAGTAAAATGATACCTCTGTGGGTAGTAGATCAAGTATTAAGGGGTTTTCTGCTTGGTCCCTGCTTAAAAAATTACGAAGACTTTCTTCTGGAGGCTTCCATCAACTGTTAGGGCAAAAACTATGGGTTTGGTAGAGGTACCGGTGTATATATATATATATATATATATATATATATATATATATATATATAT
>JAPDSC010111946.1:56393-66449 GCA_026290005.1 Latrodectus geometricus | reverse complement strand
TGAATAAAATAATCAGAAACCATAACAATAGTAAAAATGATTTCAGTGTTATAATATTCAGCTTTATTGCATTATATCTTATAACTATTTAAAATCCTATTCCATTAAAAGATCATTAGAAAATTTTTAATAATTGTTTTAGGTTAATAAACTTTTTATTGTATTTATAAATTACTGTTTTCACTTTATTAGTTTTTTATATTATAAAGAACATATATAAGTTAAAGAAGTTTAAAAAAAGACAGAGTTATGAAAGATTTCAGAGGTGAAGATTGTTTTAATTATTATTTGCAAGTATGAATACTATTCAAGTGGCAAAAATAAAAAAATATTGCTTAACACTTTTTTCAATGTTTTTTAAAAGAACTAAATTGAATATGTCATAAAAATTATCCACAGATATATAAAACAAATTACAATGAAAATACCTTGTTGAACTTCAATTTTAAATTGAATTATGAATCTGTGATACTTATCTATATTTTATATTAATAGTCATTAAAATGAATATAGCTCTAATAGAATATATTATTTCCTATTTTTATTATAACTTTATTTTGCTTGAGTATTATTTATCTTTATATTTTAAAAGATAAATCAATAAATGTCTCTCTTTTTAGAAGCAAACTGTGGATGAACTGCTGGAAGAAGTAAAGAAATTGAAATTGACCATTCAAAAACATGAAGTCCGTATCTTTGAACTTGAAAAGAAATTTGAGAATAGAATGGGTCAGATGAATATTTTGAAAAAGGCTCACACTAACAATCATGGAGAAAAACATTTAATGCCTGATGAAGTTTGATATGACTTTGTTTCCAATTCATTCCATTAGTATAATATGAGCATATTTCATTTGGTTTTTTTGAACAATTTTATGTACAGCTTCCATTGAGATGGAATTGTGTTTTACCTTCCATTTTTAGAATGCTCAGTGCATTGATATTGCACTGAAAGAAATTTTTCTACAATACTGCCTTGAGATGCAGATTAGTGTGAATTCCAATTTATATATTGATTGTAGATTGCAATCTTACTTATTACTATGGCTTAAGAATATCGAATGAAGATTTGTTATAATTTGAAGTTTGTCAAAGCTTCAACAATATTTCTTTCAACTTGAGAGAATATTGATATATAGTTAATTTTTTTCTGAAATCTTAAAATCTGATTTGATTATATTTTTAAATGCAGAAATGAGTTCTAAGTGTCGTGTATGGTTTTTTGTATTAACTAATGAGAAATCTTTAATTCATTTAAATTTACTGTTTTCAAAGTATTAAAATGTATTGTACATTTTTCGGTACCTTGTTTGGATCAATTCTTTTGAACACTTCACTGAATGAATCTCAGTTGTGAAAAGTCAAAGAAGCACTTTTGATGTATATGGTATTGCCATTTTATCTTATGTAAATTGACATTTTTTTAAGTGAACATTAATTTTTAAATATTTTTTGAAAATTCTCTGATATCTTTGATAAAAAATTATATATATATATAGATATCTCACTGCTCATTTTTGAAATTTTATGGATTTGTAGATGTTTAAATTAAAGTGTCAGTAGTTATCTTATTTCAAGTTGGAAATTTTCAATTTTTTCAAACAGGCAAAGAATTGTCAAATATGCATGTAATTGTTCTTGCATTTTATATTGATCTCTCAAATAATATAAATTGTTTAAACATGATTATTTATGTAATATAAATATATATTTTAATTAATATTATGTGATTCCTTATATTGTTTCTTACATTATTATACTACTTTTATGTTATTTATTGCTACATTTTTTGTAAAAAAAAATGTCATAAATAATATATATAATTATATTTTTACTATTTTGTTGTATCATATTGTTTAATTGTATAATAAGTGCCTTTTATAAAAAAAAATTGGAAATATGCTATTTTATTCATGTATTTTTCACTTTAATGACAAATATTTTTTCGTTATTGTGTACTAAAATTGCATATACTTCATTTATATTAATTGATCCTTTAAAATTTTTTCACACACATATATATATATAAATCAATATTTATCAAGCCTTATTGATAGATGCTTAACTGTAAGATTGAATTATCACATTGAGCAGATTTTAAACTCGCCTATAAATGTAAGTTATTAGAGAGAAAATGTTTACGGGAAATTAATGTTTTTGACTGTATATTTCTAAAAATTTATTCTGATGTTAATTTCAATCAAGTGTCTTTATATGTGGTTATCTCTCAAAATAATGGAAGTCTCAAAAGATACGAAAATCTAAAAAAAGGCATGTGGCCTTTTGTGGAAAATGTTTTGTGCTTCCAGGAATAATAATATTATGAATTGAACTGTTTATAGAAATATGTGGAAAAATTCTAGCAGGAAATTGGCAGTGAATATGAGTACTGTGTTCAGTTTCTTAAAGTAGGCTAGTATGATTCAATAATATTAAATATTGAGAAAGCCATGAGAAGTTTTCAATTTTATAAGTTTTTCAAAGGATTTCTATGTTTATTTAAATGTATAAAGTAGCACAATATTCTGATCGATACATCTTTTGAAAGAAATAGTATATGAATGCTAAAATATCTACATAATTTGCTCTGAGTTCTTTTATATACACAACCATTCAGTAAAAGATGGGTGTTGTAATTGGAAGAACATCAAGATTTACAAGATTTTTGAAAACCATTCACAAATTTGGTTTGATTATAAAATCTCGAATCTAGTTTGCATTCTTTAAAAATCCAAATCCAGGTATTAAAATAGTACAAAATAATTATCATTTATAATGGCTTTATGAATATTTTAATTTACAGTGAAAGAATGTGTATAATATTTAAATTCTAATACTTAAACTATAAAACGTAATATGAAATAATAACTAAATCATGAATTGATATGAGTTTATTTTATTTTGATAACCACTTATATAATCACTCATGATGAAATTGGTATTTATTTATTTTGACATGATAAAAAGTTAATTTATTGCATTAATTATTTGTCAAAATGTTTTAATCAAATAATTTAAAAACTGACAAGTTAATTTTTAAGTTATGAAGTTAAAGACGTTTTCTCACTTTATATCAATGTATATATGAGGCAATCTTATATAATGTGTATGTGTAATCTTGTATCGGATAAGACATGTATTCTCATGAAAATCACTTAATCCAGGTAATATTTGTGAAATTATGTTTTGTTTGTAATACTTGCTTCTTTTTAAATCTTACTTTAACTACAATTAATTTCAGTAGCAAAGTTGTATATGAGCTTTAATTTTATTCCCAAATTTTGAAAGTAGTCAAAATGCAAATAATAAAATAAAATAAAAAATATTTCTACCCTATCATTTCACAGTAAAATACCTTAAAAATTATTTACATTTGAACCTAGTCCTTACTTTTTCAACTATAGAGTTTCATATATTTTAGTAATAACTGGAAATATAATGTATGTAGTTTTTCATGGAAGAAAAATAAAATAATGAGTATGCAAAATAATTTGTTTAATTTTAAATTCTGAAATTATTTTTATTCCAATTTTTACATTCCAGCATCATTTGAACATCATAAGTTACTATTATGATTCCTTTTTATAACTAATTTTTAAATTGCTGTTATATTTTGATACAAGTGTTATTCTTTACAAAATGTTTATTTTAATTTTGTTCTAAATATTATGTGTGTATATATAAATATGTGCATTCCTTTTTATGAAAATCAGTCCTGATATTAAGATTTTGAAATTTAAAAATTTGTATAAAATATGCTTCTTTTGTAGATAAAAAAATGATTCCTTAAATTAAGAATAAATATAAAAGAGTAATATTTTAAATATAAGATATGAGTAGTAAGTTATTTTTTCATTTAGTTAATATAAATAGCTTACTTTTTTTAAGATGGTTTTAAATATATAACCAGTATTATGTAAATATTAGTCAGACTTTTTCATAAAACTGTTTATTAAAGTTTAAATGCATTGAAGATATTTCTTGACATTGTGTTGTGTTATTTTATGTTATTGTAATCAATATACATTTTGTTTCCTCTAAAATAATTAATAATGCTTATATTTTAAATCTTAGTATAAGGCACATTATAGCAATTAATTATGAAATTAAAGTTTTATATTATTTTTGCATTTTATCAAAATGTAAATACTAGTCTTATGCATTTTTAATGCCTGTAGCAGAAATGTTTTGCTCAAATAAAGATATAAGGATTGGTATATATCAGCACATTTAACTTATTTAATAACTACTAAAAGCATCTTTTTAATATTTTAACTCAGTATAAATACTGTGCCAATGAAAAAAAATTGGTTATTAAAGTACTTACTTTGATAGTTTTTAAAGAAACAAAACTTTTGTCAATACTTAGTTTGAAAATTTTTTCTAGTAATTTGTTACTATATAAATATTAAACCTTCTATAATTACATGAAAATGGTACAAAGTTAGAGAATTGTGTGCTCTGTGATAAGGTTATAGTACATATGCTTAATCTAACATGTTGTGTAATACTTGTTTTTTTATTATTTTGAATTTGTTTCATGACATTTTGTATTGTAAAATACTATATGTTCAATTATTTAGCTGTTTTATACTATGTAAGTATAAATATATATCATGATTTTTAAATGCGTTATTAACATGCTAGAATTTATTTATCTTAGAATTCCATTAGTTTGTTTTTAAAGAAATGGCTTCTTTCAAAATATGTTTTTTGTATAAATATAAAATGATTGATTCATCATGTGCTACAATTATATGAATAATGTGTAATTTTATTTATATTTTGTGTGAATAACATTTTTATTTTCTCCTTATTTTGAGAGGTGCATATGTGTGATTTGATTTCTAATTAATGTGAATTCAAATAATACACTATTTCTTACAACCATCATTATTAGCAATATTCAATAATTCATTGATTCTCAATATCTGAAAGGCCATCTTCCCCCCCCCCATATTTGTCCAGGAGTAAAATTATCATGTAATTTAACTTCATTTATTATTTTATTTCTCTATGAAGAACTTATTAATATACTATCGTAAAATACAGCAATTTTTTACTTATATGCTTGTTGAAAGTTCTAATATATGCATATGTTCAAAACTATCAATATTATTTAGATCTGTTTTGTCTTGTATCAATTTGTGACTGTTGACCTTTCAGATTCATGAATAATTTCCATGCAAAAAAACTTAAAATTCATTGGAAATGTAGCCTATTCATGAAAGAAAAACTGAACTTGCACTTAAATTCTTTATAATATTGAAGGATTAAAAAATCGGAGAATTATATTTTAGGAATTCCTTTGTTAATTTTCTAAATGCTTTGTGATTTTTCCAGTTTTTGTATGTATATATATATATATATATATATATATATATATATATATAATTTAACTCAAGTATGTATTACATAAAACTTTGTAAAAAAGAAGTAAATGATAATTTTTCCAAAAGAAAATGTTTTTTTCCTTATTAAAATTCCAAACTTTAAAAAATATCTTGCTTGCAGTTGTCTTATTTTGGACATAGCATCATAAAATTAAACCAACTTGATTGCAGGATTTCAATAGGAATTAATTTCATTGAAGACTTCTGTATTGTAAAATGACACTATATTTTTGTTATTGTGTTTTAAAACATCCTGGAATCTCAGTATCATGGATAGGCTATAATTTGAGCTACCATTTTGTGGAACAAAAATTTTTAAGATATTATTTGCATGAAATTTTATTCATTCCATTTTGTATTATGATTAAAATTTATTTAAATAATATGTTTGTGTATTTGTAATTTGTGATTATTCTATGACATTTCAATTTTTATATTTCTGTATATAATTTTAATTCGCAAATTTAGAGAGATTTTTGTTTATAAAATCTTTTTTGTATTATCGTCCTAACTATCTGCTCAATGAGATTTTTAAAAATATATCCTCTATGTAAAACCAGAAAAAATAAATGGAGTAAAATTTGCTTATGAAAATTACGTTTTTACTTTATATTCATTTATTGTTTGTTGTAAAGCCTTTTTTTATTAATATAATTCTAGTGAAATTCAGTTTTTATTACCATCAATGGCTTTCCAAGAATTACAAAACTATAAGTAATTTTGAGCTTACGATCTTTTACAATTATAATCTTTGAGTTTAAAATATAAAAATAAATGGTCAAAAAATATTTTCTTGGTGTAAAGCATTTTAATTACCAAAATTTTTAAATTTATACTGTTAATTATTTGTAAGTTGAAAATAAATTAATGTAACCTATAATATGCTCTATTAATATTTTATAAAACTTAAGTGAAGCAGGTAATTTAAGAATTATGTTGTCTCTAAATCAGAGGAAAGTTTTTATTTATATATAAAAATCATGTTTTTTTTATCATTATTATTTTAATTATTAATTTAAAGAACATTGAAAGAAGGTTTTATTTAATGTTCTTTTTTACTTTTGAAATATATTTTCATACAGTTGAGAAACTAAAATTTTTTCTTCATAAATGAAGATTAATTACTTTCCATTACCAAACTCTTAAGAAATCTATGAAAGTTCAAATTTATTTCATATCTCATTCTTACATTGAATGCTAATAAATTATTTTTTTTAATTTGATATTAATTTCTATACAGCTTGTTTTTCTGTTACTAATCAAAGGTTGGTGAAGTCATTGAAAAAGTACATAAAATTATTATTAAAAATCCTTGCATTTCATTTGTAGCTTAGAAAGTATTCATTATTTGAGCTATTTTTACCTAGTAAGATAACATGTTTTTTGTGTGTACTTGTTCCTTTTTATGCTTGACAATCTTAATATTATTAATAATAAATTTTAATTTTGTTAGTTCTCTGAGTCACTTGATTAAGTAAATGTGCGTTCGGAGTGGAAATTATTATAGTTTATAAAATATAATGCTTAATTGCATTAAAGCTATTTGAGTTGTCAATCCTATGGAATGAATGTATATTAAACAAGTTCTCAGGTATTTGTTAATATTTTTTTTTCGTTGAAAGTTTAAATTTTATAAAATTTTTATTTCTTATTTTTTTCATAATTCAAGTATTAAATATTTCGTTTTCATTTATTCTAATTTTAGGAATGATATCATTTCCCACAATATTATTAATCTAGAGTTTAATATTTATGTATGTATATTGTAAATCAGATCTCTCTTGTGAAATGAATGACAATAAGTATATCTACTGTGTAATATTTTCCATTTAATATTTTGTTTTATGTTTCTATAACTTTTGTTGTTATTTTATATTATAAAGTATAATAAATTAAATGCTTTTCTTTTATTTTTATTGTTTTATTTTTTACTTATTTAAATTTTCTATTTTTTACTACCTAGAAATTTTAAAAGTTAATAAATGAACTTTGTAATCTATCATTAAAGTATACTTATAGACAAAAATTTTATCTTTGTACAGTTAAGTTATCAATTTGAATAATAAAAGTAAAATTATGATTTAAAATAATGGATAAAATTTACTCTTTGGAATAATGCATGTTAAGTAAATTGTAAAATATCAAAAATTTACAAAATTAAAAAATATACCAGATACACAAATTTATATTAATTTTAAGGCTAGATTTAAGTGTTAAATTCAATGAAATATTTAAAGGTTGGTAAATGGAATATTGTGTCTATAAATTTTTCTTGCATTTAATATTAATATTTCACATAGATGCATTCTTAAGTACATAAAAATAACAATAAAAAGTTCTTTAATTAGTTTTTTATCCCATTTTTAATGATATTTTGATAAATATTTCGAGATTTTGTAATAAAAGTTATTATTAACAGCATATAGGACAATTGGTATTTTGTATTTAAAACATTTTTATTTCATATTCAATTTCGAAAAATGCATTCATTTTTGCTCATTTTTATAAAATAAAGGTTTATTCAATAACATGTCAAAACTCTTTTGCATATAATATGAAAAATACTGTACCAAAATATTTGTTTCTATGCATTTATCAAATTTTCATGAAAACTTGGTAAACAAAGCTGTTATGCAAAACAGTTATAAATAATATCCAAATTTATATAGATTCAAAATTAACATGTTACTTCTCCATATACAGGATTAATATGATTACTATTTCAGTATAATTTGCAATTAAAATTTGTATGCTGATTATTGCCTAATTTGGCATTTCGACTTAATATAAAATTAATTTGTGGAATTTGCAATAAGAATTTTAAAATTACATAATTAGTGTTTAACATAGAAAAAACAACACAGTTAACAATTAACATGTATAAATAATTTTATCAACCTCTTGTAATAATTCGCCCTTTTTTTTTAATTAATGATAAAGCGAAAAACAATATTTTAAAGTGCAAATTATTCTAAGACCTTTTAAAAATTGTTTCTTTCACTAAAAAATATTAAAAGGACAATTATGAGTGCAAAGGTTAGCTACCTCAATCAGGTGATTTGCAAACTTCAGTCTGACTTGAAGAGAAAATGATTAAGATAAAACTTATTTAAATCAGTTTCACTGTTTGTACATTTCAATTGGAAGTCTTCGCTTATAGACATAGTTAAGGGATTCCTTTTAAATCCCTAAAGATGATACATATTAGTATATTTAATGTTATAGAATGATAGTTCTAAACATGAAATTATGTAACTATTAATATTTTTGAAATGAGCATTATATTTTACTTTCCATACAAATTTCTACATTCTAATTTTTTCATTTCCTTCACTTCTATGTAAGATTGTTTCAATGTTTTTTTGCTTATATCAAAATTCCATTGGGAAATAGTAACTGTAAGCGATATAAATGAACAAATTAAAGTTTTCTAAAGAAATTAATTTATCAAATTTTACTATTTTAAAAAATACAATTGGTTTATAAAAAAGTAAAGCATTATTATTTCATAATTACTCTTTGCCAAGCATCTGATTTAAATTAGTGAGGTACGTTTTTATTAATTTACAAGAAATCATTAACAAAGAAAGATTATAGTTTAAATTTTCTGTGCTGAGTCATAGTGGATCTCAATAATATAATTTGTAAAAATTACTGTAGATATAATTCAATAATGAAGTTAAGATGTAACCAATGATATTTGCCTTGGTCAGTGCAATGGAAATTATTTCATTATTTAGCAAATTTCGGAAAGAAAGTACTACAGAACAATTAATTCAATAATTAGTTCAAGCTTTCAATATAAAAAAGGGATTTTTCTGCTAATTCAAGTGAATTCTTGCGTTTTGTCAAACTGATATGTGGTAAATAATTGCTAGGATTGAGGTGAATCATCATATGCTACTTTTTACATTGGACCGAGCTGGTAGCTGAATGTTAGCACTGTTTCCTTCAGTTCAACGTTTCGTAGGTTTGAATCTCACCTTGGGTTTGGATGTTTGTAGTGGTTCGGAACCTACTTTAAACCATAGTTGTCTTTCTAATTAGTCCCAGTGAGCGACAAATAAAACAAATCTACCAGATTGGAGAAACTCTTAGGTAATTGCAGCTGAGATTCACTAATAGTTATCTGTAACGAAAATGGAAGTGCAAGTTTTTGTATTAGTTGGGTCATAACAGCTGACAAATATTAGGTAAGGGAAACGCTTGTAATTAACAAAAATAATTTGAAAAGGTATCAGGAATACTGATAAATCTGAAAGCGATGATTATCTTTTTATGAATAATGTCTAAGAAATTTAATGTAGCTTTCTGCCGAATACATGTATAAAGATCGATGCTAATCATTGTATCCACAATAGTTCTCACTGACTACAAATCATAAACAATTGTCGCAGCTTAATATTACACATCTTCATAAAGTTTATTATGTATTTTTAATTTTGCTTTTCTCATTATCAATTGACTATTGGCAGTACCACTTAGACTGGACTAATGAGCACAAAAACTTGATTTCTAACCATCGTAGTCATTTTTTGTGTTTTAATTGATTCTCGAAGCCAATTAATAAGGCAGATTTGTGATTTCACCTCACTCACATTAGAGAAAATAATTTCTTTCAGTGGTTGCGATGTACTAGTTTAAAAAGAAACAAAAAGATTGA
>JAPDSC010111946.1:0-55993 GCA_026290005.1 Latrodectus geometricus | reverse complement strand
TTGAATTGAAAATAATGTATGTGTTTTGTTGGGATCATCCATCTAAAACCACCAGCTCAAGCTTTTATGATAATTTTTGGTTCTGGATTTTTGGGTATTGCTTCAAAAGAGGTTGTCCTCCAGGGTCTATCCTCCATCTTTTCTGAAACTCTCCCTTTAGTTTCCTCCTTTTCTGGCTTGGGTCCCGGTTCTTCTATCTTTGGTTTCTCAATAGAAGGTCTAGGTGCATCTTCCTTTGGTTCTGGCAATAGTTTATCCGTGTCCTCTTGCTCTGAAGTGCCAGCTTGAGCGAAGTGAACTCTTAATTCAGTTTCTGAAGACTTTTCCGGGTGTAACATTGCCTCTGGTTCTTCATATGAACTGGGATGAAAGAATGCTGGGTCATTCCATTTCTGAACTTCACTTGAGCCGAAGACTAAGAAGACAATGGCGGCAATTATGGCGATGACTGAAGACACATAAAATAAGATATCCCATTCTTCTGTAGTTCGCTGCAAAGTTAAAATGTTTTTCTAATTGGTAATGGTATTCATAAAATCAAGCATTTCAATTAAAATTTTAAAAAATAATAAAATATTGCTTAATTAACATTGTACGTTTATGTGCTGAAAAGAAAGGAATATAGTTTTTTAAATTTTGCTTAAAAAATAATATTCTTATCTTTATTGAATTCAGTATTCCTAACAACATTCCTAACTTATTTAAGAATATCCAACAATATTCCTAACTTATTTAGGATTATTGCTTTTTAAATTTTGCTAAAAAAGCAATAATCCAACTTTTTTTCCAACTAAAAACTTGCTTAAATTTTATTTATCATTACATTTTATATTTGTGCTTGTTTGAAGCTTGCTATTAATGCTTATTTGAACTGTTTGTTTGAAGGAGAATCATTCTGGGTTCCTGAACAGATCAACATATTCAAATCAGAGTAATGGCTGGTTAAATGTATTAAGGCAGCAAATCTAGAACAAATGTGCTTCTGTTTAGGTTTTCTAAAAGCTCAGAATTTGAATGACAATGCCAGTCCACTTGAAGCAAACATTATTAACGAATATCTTCAGTGTCAAAAATTCACCCGTTTAGAATGGCCAGTGATCATCTAATTTGGATTTGATTGAGTATGTCTGAAATATGATTGGCCAATAAGTTGCAGCCAACCAATCATCTCCTACATGGAAACTAGAATATCGGTTGAAATTTCTCGATGATCATAGATTTTCCCAATATCAACTTAATAATTTGATTCTTAGCAAACTTAAACGTTGTTGCATCACATGGTAAACATAGCTAATTAGCCATCATACTTACTGTATATACAATTAAATTTCGGTAAGGGAGACGTCTTTTACAATCGTTCCAGGTACGATAGGTTTATGATTATTATGCATGTATAATTTTTTTTTTCTTAAACGGGTTTTGTGTGCTTGCTTTTGAGCCTTCATTTACACAAATTGGTGTTAACCTTAATTTATGAACTGGATGTAATTCCAATGATGTTAAAATACACTTACTTTTTCTCTTGTTATATATCCAATTAAAGTAGGAATTATTATTCCTGCAGTTGCTGCAAATGTATTTGTAACTCCTGATACGGTTCCTGTAAAAAATTTTGTTTTACATTAAGCTGTTTCATTTAACTTATAACTGATTTTTTTTTCTCTTCAGAAAATATAAATTTTGTGATTTTTAAAGTACCGTTATATTGGTTTTTTTATTTATAATTTTGTCAAATATTCGAAAGGAAAGGGCTTCTGAATTCAATCGTTTATATGATTTCAAAAAATATGTTTTGTAGAATCAATAGCTGTGGGGAAATTTAATAATGGAAATAAATAAAGATTAAATGAAATAAAGATTTGAATATAAAAGTCAATAAATTAGTTTGTAGTAAGCATATATTTCTTACAAGTAATGTTTTAATATTATAGAGGTATTAAGATTAGCCCGTCCGTTTTCTTATATCTATGAAAAGGTAATTTTTTCATTCATATTGGTATCTGCTAACACACCACATAATTAACTAAAAATATATTTGCTAATATTTACTTAAATCGTAAATCTAGATTCAAGTAATGATTAATAAATAATTTTTTGATTTAGCTAAATTTTCACCTATTTTGAAATGCTTCTTTATTATTACTCTCAAAATAAATTTCAAAGTTGTTTATCCATAGTATTTCTGATTTCTGCTCAAGAGCTTGCTCATATCAATAAGAAATCTTAGTTGTCCATGTTATGTAATCCATATAATATAGAATAACGAAGACGTTTTTAAATAAAAGCATCCTTAATGTATGGTATATATCAGGGGTGGCCAAACTTTTAGGATCCGGGGTCTACTCCACATTTAAAAAATCGAAGGCGGTCTACTAGTGGCAGAAATAACGTATATGTTTATATATTTATATTCGGTAACAGAAAAAATGGTATATTATCTAATTTTTCTTAAAAAAAAAAACTTAGTACTTACAAAATAAAAATTTACTGACGAAAATAATCAAAGTATTTATACATAAAAATTGACCATCCTATTCACTTCGTTTAGTTGAAATTTGGCACTGTATATCTACGACAAGTTTATCATATTGTGGCTGGTACGGGCTTATTGCAATGCATAAACACGAAATTAAATGTTCATCTGTTAAATACGATCAATGTTTGTTTTTTGTTCATGGTTGAAAAAGCAGATTCGCAAAGATACGTCGATCCAAAGTATGATTTCAAATACAAAATCAATTTGTAAATATTTGGAAACGTTTCCTCAGAAATTAGTTTCCTAAAATCAGTATCGCTAAATATGCTCTAGATTTAAGAAATATATCGCATCTTAATTTAATAATTTCTTCCTCGACCGTGACTGATGTGATATCTATTAAATATCCTATTTTTTTAGATACTCCATCAATGTTGACATTTTCATTAAATGGAAATATCATAAAATTGAATATTTCTTTCAACCTAATTAAATCAGCGAATCTTCTTTCAAATTCTTCAAACAAAACAAGTAAATATTAAGCGAAATCTTCGAAGTCTCGGTTTGGATTATGGATGCACTCTTCCTCCATGTTTTTGAAGTTTCTCAATTCATGTTTTCTTAATTGAGATGCATACCTTTCTATAGTTTCATTGAATGTTTTAATCACGCTCATCATGTCGGTTTTAGGTTTTAAATCGTAAATATTTGCACAGTTTGTTTTGGGTTTTAAAGGGTAGGCTGTAGTAAATTTTTATTTTAAATAATTCATTGATTCTATGTCATAAGTAATAAATTAAATTGTTAATATCCGAAGTCATTATCGAAATGGTAGCGTGGACTACCTAAAATGCCTTCGCGGTCTACCAGTCGACCGTGGTCGACGTCTTGGCCACCCCTGGTATATATATAAGAGAATCTATAGAAAACACACCAGTAAGTAACATATTATAGTAATTCCTACTTTTCCGATGAATTCACATATTGACAAAAAGCGATTAAAAAAAGCTAACATTTGTAAGCGAATTTAAAATATCACACATTAATAAATTTTAATCAGCAATGTAATTTAAAGATTTTCTAAGGCTTATTCTTACTGCGTCAGATTTAATGAACTTGCTTTAAAGTTCGAAGTCTAAATTGAAAATTTAAATATTTGATATTGCTCTGTTGTAACTCAACTTTATATGAAAAATGTTTGCAAAGACCTTGGATCTTTGCAAAGAAAGAATCTTGGAAAACATGACTTGTACGGATTCTAAGATGCATGCTGTATTTAGCATGGCATGTTATTGGCAAACAGTTGCTTAAATTGAAATCCGAAGCTTCAGTACGAACATCAAACTTAAAGCTCGAATCTCAAGCAACGAGAAGTCTTTTGCCACAAGAAAAGATTGAAATGTATTCCTTTACAGCAATATTTGAAAAGTTCCATATGCATTTTAAAGAAGAAGTTTTAAAACAGTTATTTTTGCATCCGGATTTTCTACATGAAGAATTGTTCACCGCAGAGCTCTTGCTCTAATTAAATACCAAGTCTTTGAAACGAACATAATTTACATACGACTAATTTATTAAAAGTTTACATCACTCATCTTCCTGAGGGAAATACTTGAAAAAGACTACGCAAAGCGAATTTAATGACTTAAGAGGTATAGGATAGCAGATTCCTCTTATATATTCTGTAATTAATGTATCAAGATGATTTTTTTTTACTTCTAAAGAAGAGATGAATAAATATATCATGATATTTTGATCATAATGAATCAATTTTTTCCCCTTTGCTCACATTTACAACTATGAATTACCATTTGAGATGAGAAATCAAAAATCTATGAGCTTTTAGCGAATTAATTCTCTCACAAGACACATTGTAACTCAAAAAGTGATTTTAAAACTTGCTTAATTGAAATAAATTTATTCCATTTAAAACTAAATAATATATATTTTTCATAAAGTGCAATGCAAGAACAATATAGAAAGTTCATTTGAAGAATAAATATTTAATGCCATACCAACCTGCATAACGTGGTGACATCTCTATTGGTATCACTGAAGTCGATGCAATGGACATTCCACACATTCCTAAGCCGAGAGTTAGTGTAAGGATTGTGAACAACCTGTTGCACGATGTAAATGTAAGTGTTATCATGCATAAGGCAAATCCAAACAATCCTAAAAAGACAACGCAAAAGTTAAGTAAGTTTATTTCGTTTATTTTTCATTTCAATTTAAATCATGAGTATTAAATATTTATTTAAAAATTAAATTTCATACAATTCACTTTAAATTAATCAGTTACAGAATGCAAATTCTATATATATATATATATATATATATTATTTGTTACTTACTAATATCTATCATTTATGTCTATCATATCCCATTTATTATTTGCAGGTATGGAAATGATATTAATTTTAGTTTTGTGCATTTATTTATTTTTATTTACTACAAATGGCTCATTTTATTCCTTCAACTTACCAGTACTTATGAATATTTTGTGAATCACTATGGGCTTCATGTTTGTCCTTTCATTCAGCTTCTTATTGAGTATGCAAGCGCTTATGTAAATTAGAGCTTCTAATAAGTAAGGGAACGAGGACACGATGCCATTCTGAAATATAATAAAAAAAAGATCAGAATTGAAAAATACTTAAGTCATATGTTGCTGCAAATAAATTATTATTTAACTTATCGAAATTAAACAACAATCTAATATTATAAATAATGAACAAATGTGATTTTATATAATATTTAAATCAATTGCAAATGTGGAAAGCTTGAAATAATCATTCTTTCACAAAATAGTTACGATAGAAAAATAATGAAAAAATAAATATAAAAATTAATTTTCAAATAAAAGAATCATTTTCATGGAACTAGAAATAAATCTAAAAATTACATTAAGAATTCAATATGCTTCACATAAACTCAATAGCAAAAATAATGACTAAAGTATAATTTGCAGAAGGAACAAAAATAATTAGTAATTGAAAATATATATGAAAAATAATACTTATAATATTAATATCGTACAAGATTACAAACCTCCGGAAATTGTGTATTTTAAAAGAATTGCTAGAATAAGAATCACGAAATGAGAAAGAATTCAACAACAAATAAATTTTATTTTTTGCTGAAATCTTTGTTGATTAAGAAGAATTATTTTAATTTCAGATACTGGCAATACGGAAATATAGGGTGGCTCTAAATTGTTTTACAAATTAAGAGGGATGATGGTACCCATTTAGACAAGCAATATTTGCATAGGAACATAGGGCGCATTCCACTTTGAGAGGCAGAGAAGAAGAATTCTCACCTAAACATACAACAAGGTTAGGTAAGTGAATGAATAATACCAAAAGTTTCACAATCATATTTATTGTTAAGCGAAAACCCCACAGCAAATGCTCAAAATACGGACCACGTGTGTCGTTGCACGATTCCTGGTATCTTGTTAATTTTGAACGCGGCAACAACTATTCTATCCGCGAAATTTTCTGCTGACTCCACAGGTGCCTCGTGCATTAAATATTTCATATGCTTCCAGAAGAAGAAGTCCAGTAGGTTGAAGTCCGGCGAGCGAGGAGGCCAAGTTGCAGATCCACTTCGTTCAATCCATGGCGTGGGATAGCGTTCACAAGAATTTTCGGACGATGTTATCCAAATAATAGAGAAGCGATGATTTTAAAGGGTTTTAAAGGGCAATGTCTACTCTGAATGGCTTTCTCCGGTAACCAATAACAGCAAAATGCTGCTTCTCCTCTTTGGAAATTTGAAAATGGTAAATTCGTGGTAGATTTTAGATGCATTTCTACTTTCCTCTTTTCTTCCTCTCAAAGTGAATTGCGACCCTATGTTCCTATGTAATTACTGCTTGTATGGATGTGTACTATCACCCCTCTTAATTTGCAAAAACAATTTAGAATCAACCTGTATACTAATTAATGCACTGTAAAAAACAATTTCCCGTTGACAATAAATTCTTTTAATAATTTTTATGGAATTTATAACGGTATTAGATAAAAAAAAAATTCAAGAATTTCCAACATATTGTTTTCCAAACTGAAAATTGGGATATTATTTTTAATATTTGTTTCGAACGAAACTAGTTTTACAACACATGATTTGTAGGTTTGCGGTAATAACAACGTCGAGCTTTGAGATAAAATCTGAAATTTCAGTCAAAGAATTGACATTTTTCTTTGCAATTGTTGTTAAATTCATCCCCATGATCCATTTGCCTTAATGAATCCTGAACAGAAATGAGTGTGTGTGAGCAAAATTTAAAGTAATATGCGTGAAAGAAAACAAACCTATTTTGCAATTTATTAATGACTTATATTAGCCATTTATCATCCACTTGGCTAATGGATCAGGTCATATCAAATCTAGTGATCAGAGAAACACAATATATCCAAAATTACAACACAACTGGGAAAGATATATACTAATTCAGGTAGCACATATTTTTATCATCGTCTATTGCACCGGCATGGTCGAAATTTTTTTATCAATGCAATAACAGTGTAGTTGTGTCGTTGGTAGTGTCTCAGACAGTTAGAACTACACTACTGGCCATTAAAATTGCAACACCAGGAAGAAATACAGATAACAAAATGATATTTATTGGACAAATATATTATACTAGAAATAACAAGGGATTAAATTTTCAAAAACTTTGGCTGGATAGATCCTGAGAAATCAGTACCCAGAACAACCACCTCTGGCAGTAATAACAGCAGTTATACGCCTGGGTATTGAGTCAAACAGAGATTGGATTGCATGTATAGGTACAGATGCCCATGCAGCTTCCACACGATGCCACAGTTCATCAACCGTAGTGACTGGCGTTAGGTGACGAGCCAGTCGCTCGGCAACCATTGACCAGACATTTTCTATTGGTGAAAGATCTGGAGAACGTGCTGGCTAGGGCAACAGCCGAACATGTTATGTATCAAGGAAGTTCCGTACAATACCGGCAACATGCGGTCGGGCATTATCCTGCTGAAACGTAGGGTTTCGCAGGGTTCGAATAAAGGGTAGACCCACGGGTCGTAACACACCAGAAATGTAACGTGCACTGTTCAAAGCACCGTCAATGCGAACAAGACGTGACCGAGACGTGTATCCAAGGGCACCCCATACCATCACGCCAGGTCATGGGCCAGTATGACGATGACGAATGCACGCTGCCAGTGTGCGTTCACCACGATGCCACCAAACACGGATGCGACCATCATGATGCTGTACACAGAACTTGGATTAATCTGAAAAGATGACGTCTCGCCATTCGTGCGCCCAGGTTCGTTGTTAATCACACCATTGAAGGCGCTTTTGTCTATGACGCAGCGTCAAGGGAAGCCGCAGCCATGGTCTCCGAGCTGAGAGTCCATGCTGCTGAAAACGTCGTCGAACTGTTCGTGCAGACACTTGTTGTCTTCCAAACGACCCCGTTTCTTGACTCACGGCTCGTGACGTGGTTGCACGCTCCATTACGGCCATGCGGATAATATGCCTGTCTTCTCGGCTGCTAGTGATAGGTGGCCGTTGAGATCCCGCATGGCGTTCCTTATTACCGTCCTGCACCCATCGATTCCATATTCTGCTAATAGTCATTGGATCTCGACCGATGCGAGCAGCAGTACTGCGATAAGATAAACCGCAATTCCGGTACGCTACAATTCGACCTTTATCAAAGTCAGAAACGTGCTGGTATGCATTTCTCCTTCTTACACGAGGCATCACAACAACTTTTCACCAGGCAACAACGTTCAAATGCAATTTGTGTATGAGGAACCGGCTGAACAATTTCCTCCTTTAAACACAATGTAGGTGTCGCTACTGGCAACCTGCTTTGTCTGAATGCGCTGAAAAGCTGATCATTTGCATATCACAGCACCTTCTTCCTTTCGTATAAATTTCACGTCTGTAGCTTGTCGCCTTCTTGGTGTAGCAATTTTAATGGCCAGTAGTGTAGTTTTCGAAATGACAAGATGGATGTATTTGGTATCATCGAATGCAGATAATGACTGGTGAAAGATACAGATAAAAAGGAGATACCATAGTATGAAATTATTTTCTTGAATGTTCAAAGGCGGAGAACCTTTGAACATTCAAGAAATTTCAATATGAACTGTGTTTCCTTAGTACTTTTAATTGAGCATTAGTATTTTGAACTTTTAGTCAAAATCGTGTTATGCAATGGGACTTTGACATTTTGGAAACAGATAATAAATGCATATGAAGTCTCCATTTTGTTTGGTATAAACATGAAATTAATGCTGGTTTCTTCCTTTCCAAACTCTTTCACTTCATCCTGTCACTCTACTGCTATCAACGCCTCATTTTTTAATTGTATAAAGGATCGAACTTTTTTTTTTTCGTTCTAGAGAGAATAATGTCATGATCATCTACTTTCATCCAGAACTATATCCTTTTATTTAAATTTTGTATAAATAAGACTGTTACAGTGTTAAAATATCCTTTCATTACGTAGATTTACCAGGACTTGTTTTAATGTTTTCCGAAAAAGATATAGAATCAACATTTTTAATTTTGAAGCAAACAAAATTTTAATTAATTGAAAAATGTGGGGGGAAACTATTTCCAAATAGTAACATCTAAAAATGTGTTGGGTTGTTCGGATTCATGCCGATTTTCGGATGGTAGTTCGAGAGACCTGACTGAATATATTACAATCATTGAAAACAAATTATATGTGTACATATTCTTAAAGAGATAGCTGAAGCTATATTTGGAAAAAGTTTGGTTACGATTCGTTCATTTTTATCAGTTTTGTACGCCTTAGAAAATAGTGGCAAATGAAGAGCATTATAAGTATTTAATGTTTTTCTTTTTCCGAAAGGGCAAAAATGCCACACAAGTGGCAAATAAGATATGCGTTGCTTATAGCAAGGATGCTGGATGAAGGATTTCTCTTAGTGGGAAAAAGACTCTTTAGTTGAGATCAAAACCCATTTGGACAAATTTTTTTCGAGAAATCTGAGAAGTTCTGAAAGGACGGGATTCTCAAGCTACAAGAAAGATGGAGAAAGGTTGTGGAGCAGAAAGGCACCTATATAATTTCATAAATATATATCAATATTTAAATGAGATGCGTTTTAATTGTCCTAAAATATCAACACGAACTTTCTGGACAACCCAAAATTATCAAGCACATTGTATGAATAACGCAATAAAATATAATAGTTTATGCTTTTTAAATGGCATGCTAGAGAGAGAGTAATAAAAAATGTGTATTTTACCATTTCAATACCGAACTTCAATATAGTGGCCATGAAAAGAGGAATTACAGTAATATATATACAAAGAGCCCAATAACAAGCGTATGCTACTGCAACATATGCCCAAGTAGGGGCAGATTCTAAAATGTGCCTTATTGGAACAGCGTACTTCTAAAAGAAAAAATAAACAAATGAAGGACATCCAACAATTTCTTAAAAAGCAATTCTATAATTCATATGAAATCTAATAACTCTTAATTAGTGACAGATTCTTAACTAAAGAGCTAAACTTACGATATAAGTTCAATGCTATATTTTACAAATGTAGTCATTAAAAATATCTTTTGATAAAAATAAATTATGAACATACTTTTTATAGTGAACTGGATGAGATTTTGTTTCATCAGTTTCAAAAAATTATATTTTAGAAGAAATTTAAACATCACCAAAACAAATGATTGGGTTCAATATCGATATAAAATAAAGAATTATAACTTTGGTAATTAATAATAGCTCAAAATCAAATCGTCATATGCTTGCAGCAGATTATCATTAATTTTATTGGATCATAATGAACTTTTACACCTATTTTTTCCCTCTATTAAGAGATATTTTTTCAACTTTTAAGCAATAAAATAAATTTCAACTTGTGTGGAACGGAATTTATACAAAAATATGTTCTGCATTTTAATGCCAAATGCATGACGTCTACATAGGTCCTTAATTCTGCAACTCTAATCTAACTAAATCTAACAGATTAACTAAGATTAATAATCTAACAGAACAACTAAGTCTAACAGATTAACTTAAAATAATCTGCTAAATTTTAATGCAAAATGCTTGGCTTGAATTATATTAAGCTGTGTAATAAATCTTTTTATAGCCATTCGGTTGTTTGTCACTCTACTAATAATTTTTTTAACACTGTGTTAATTTCCCTGGTATCTACGATTTAAAAAACAAACTTCAAAACTCGACAGACAAGTTCGAAGTGGAATTTTTCTCAGCGATTTCTTAAACTGAAATCCTAAGTTAAAAAAGAATGCTTGGCTTGTTTTGAAAGGTTATTAGAATAACTATTGAGTAAACTGTGTAATTAGGTTAAATATATGTGTCAATCGCGTGCAACATTAATTAGAAAAATTTAAATTTTAGGCTCGGCGTGACTTATTAGTAAAACATACTCTGGGGTAACTACAGCAATGGCTTTAATCCACTTTTGAAAAGTATTAAGTTTCTGCTATACGCATGTGTATTTATCGGCGTCCGTGCTTTTACACCGCATTCATTCTGTATAACCTCATGTTCCCTCGTTCCGTTGTTATTTTTAGGCAGTTTAATATCCATCTAGTAAACTGTCTTCCGGCATATTTTTTCCCATAATAGTGGATCATATTCACGTGTTGCAATGGAGAAAATCCTGAAAATTTTGAAGCATCCACCCGACAGATGTACATGCAGAAGGCAGAAACGACATCCACCTCCTGTTGTTCAATAGGTAACTGAGATCAAACATGGGACCTTTTGCTCTGAAATGCCTATAAAAGTGATCCCTAAAGGCAAAAATACTGTCTTTGCGGTATTAAAATAATTAAAATATGCATAAAGTAATATGTATTTTTTACTATATTAGGTTGGGAAAAAAGAAATCCATGATTTTTGCTAGAACTTCAAGAATTTATTTAAAAAGTTTAGGATGTGTTTGTGCAAATGGCTTAAGACTATTCTATGGCTGATGCTTTGCTCCATGGTGATTCTACAACTACTGTAAACTTTGATCATTTCTGTGATATTATTGACATTTACGACAACGGGCTACAAGTGTGATGTGCATCTTTATACTTGAATGGAATTGACAAATCCAAAATGCACATAATTGACTGTTTCAGTATCGCGACATTACATACTCTATTAACAATATCACTCATCTGATTTACAGTTTTGCTTTTACCAAAGGAACACTGTAAAATGTACCGAACTTTCTTTTTGTTAACTTCCATTCTTAAAGTCCTTGTAACTCACAAGTGAATGAACCAAACAAAGAAATAATAAATAAGTTCGAAATGACATCTCTCCAACCAGCATATATATGAAATTATTGACTTTGCGAGAAGCCAATATTTACAGTCATCTATCGAAAACACGAAGGATTTCTTTTCCCAACCTAATATATGCATAAATGTTTTCCTTTTATAAATAATAATCGATTTAAATTTAAAAATTTCTTCATTAAGATTATAGATTGAAATGTAAACGCGTATATTCAAAAGTGTATATCATACTTTTATAACTTTAGGGAAGAGTCACTACAGGATAGGACTTTGCATTATAAATTATTTAAATCGTTAACCAGTAAATAAACAGGGTTTCGTAATTACTCACTTGAGACACTTTGGGTATGCCTTGTAATATTTGTGTTAGTTCTTGATGAGTAATGTATGGATGTGTCAGAGGGGATTCGTAAATCAAGATAATCCAAAAAAGACACCAAATGAGTCCAACGCCTCCTAAAATAATAAAAATACAAGCATAATCACATAGTTTAATTAAAATAGTTAATTGCTAAAATTTTACAAGATTTAAGAAGGCGTAAGTTAGTGTCGTTAACAAAAAGAAGTTTAAAGTTAAAGCAACATTAATGAGATATGTTCACACCTCTCATCTCCATACAAAGTAACTCTTGACCATATGTTCAATGAAAAGATTACCTTTGGATGTAGGTCGTTTCGAAATCGAGCATTTTTTCATTACTTCACCATACGCTTCTTAAAAACATTTTTCTTTAAAATCTGATGTTTTAAAAATGGTACTCTAATTTTAATTTCTCAAGAGCTCAAATACCTTTTTTTTAGTATTGAATTCTGAGTACTTAAATGCACAATTTTCCACCCAACATAAGTACTCAAATATGAATAGTTTATATTACCGATCAAAAATCAATCGGCATAAGAAGTTATACAGTTATTAAATGTATATATTTTCTTTCAATAGAGTTTTATCTGACTGAACAAAAGTTAGTAAATAGGAAAACAAATGATCAAACTTAAAAGAATGATTGAATTATTTATTTCAGAATTGGACATTGTAAAGGGAGGCAGTTAATACGGAATTAATCCACTTTTACTCTGCTGCAAGTTACCATCTAGCTTTTCATCCACTGGTGAAGTTCTCAAATGTTGTTTTAAGGAATTTTTTGTAAAATTCTCTCCCCTTGTCAAACTAAGTTTCAGCTGTCTACAATGAATACATTAAACTTTCTATAATGACTTAAATGGGATTTATGGAAGACAATTCAAAGGATTTAAATAGTAAAAGATTGGGCAAGTTTAGAAACAATTCAAAGTTTTTAAACTTGTCCAATCGAAGTGTTTTGCCTGCGTACCTCCATGCTGAAAATAAGTCACGAATACAAGAGAGGTCCAATTGTTAAAGAAGATGTCACTAAAAGTTATAAAGTTTACTCCTGAGCATGTCATTGGTAGAGCAGGTTCTTCGTGCAAACGTCTAGATTTGTGATTGATGTCAGGACATAATTAGAAACAAGACTCATTATTACAGAAATATTACTTTAACCACAGCACATACGACCGAGACATATCACTGTAGTTATAGTTGAGGGTGTGCAGATGTAAGCCATCGTAGCGTAACAATCACCAAAGTAAATTTCTCTCTCAATGTCACTTTCAAATAGTCCTGGTGGATCATGACATTAGACATTTGATCACCACAAATCCATTGTTGTGGCAGTTGCTCTAAAATGTATTCAATTTTGGCATTATGTCGAGATCCTAAATCAATCGTTGTCATTCTGAAAAAGACTTGTTCTGATTTTGACTTGTTTTGTGAACATCATTTAATCCAAGTTGCTGTGATCAAGTGAAGTGATATTTTGATTATATAGATTCAGAACTGTGATTCGTATGGTGAGTAACTGTATGTTTTGATCAATTAATCTCTTTCATATTTTAACACATGTATGTAATGAGCACAAATATATAAAACAAGGGATTATACCATATATATAGAATACATATTTCCACCCAAGATTTTCGGCTTTGCAAATGACTCCAGCAATGGAGACACCAAAGACCCCTCCGATGGGTATTCCACTGCTAATCAAACACATGGAAAATGGTCTTTCATTCTTCGGGATCCATTTTCCCATTAATACACTAAAGGATGGTATAATGAAACCCTAAAAATATATGTAAAAGTGAGTGAATTTGAATTTTTGGAAATCCATCAAAGTTATATTTTACAATTACGAGATATTAAATTAGGGAAAAGTAATCCATTATTTTTTCTTTAGACGTCTGTAATGATCGATATCTCGTGAGGTATCTATCAAACAATTTCAGATTTATGCTCGTTGGAAAGGTGACATTTGACACTAAAATACCCTCTTGCGGTTTTTTGTTTGATTAATTCAGTTACGAGTACAAGATTTTAAAAATGGAAGTCAACAAACAGAAAATTCGATACATTTTCGTTTTTCTCTTGTAACGGCGAAAAAGATAGCCGGGTGGCTAAAATTGTGAAAGGTGTTTATCGTCCTATATAAGACTGTAACAACCAGTTACGTACAATTTTTGTTTCGTCGATTCCGTTCGGGTATTTTGATGTTAGAGATGCACCTCGCATGTGGATACGGCATCGTCGAAAATGTCTATAAAATATCAAAATTGATCGAAGTTGACCGCATGTCAGCAGTCGTAACGCGCAAGTCCTAAAAATCTACATGAAAGCTGTTTTAAACCTTTTTACAAAGTGAATCCAAAAGAAGTTACATAAAGTTCACGTAAAAATAATCGATTTCTTTTTCCCCAACCTAATATAAATACTTTCTTAACTATCATTATAAATGGGAAAATGCATAATATATAGAATATATTTATTATTATAAGAAATTTTATATGTAATAGATAAATATAGTCAAATTAATCTGAGCTCTAGTTACATTGAAAAGTAAGGAAGAAACAACTGATTTTAAATATTACCCCTGGGAAATACATAAATGGACTGTTGTCAATCAACATTATTGAGAAATGTATAATATACTAATTTTAATTTATGTACCTTTACAAGGTATGAATAGATAACTGATATAAAATGGTTTCTAAATTTCTTGATAACAAAGAAAATGGAAGAAACAAGGAAAAAGTAGATATTGTTTTGATAAATCTCGCACTGTGAGAGAATTATTGCACAATTTCATATGAAACTGTAGTAAAAGGAAATGTATGTTACATGACATCAGCAGAAAACATTAATTTTTAAATCGTATGTTTTAGGAATTTTTTTGGAGTAAAAGTTCTTTTTCCCCTCATGCTTAAGAATGTTTATGTAATTTTGAACAGTCAACTTTTTCCTTCAGAAAAGTAATCATTCAAAATTACATTTGTTGATTTGAAGAATGACCTTATTTCAGAGGTTGCAAATACAAACTACTGAAATTGAAAACAAATTAATGGTTACGAATACATAAATGAATCATTGAAAATATCTAAAAATGGATTAAACATGATACATTTCCAATTAGGAATCTAATAATTCAGGTATTAGAGGTGTTTCTAATGATTCTAAACAAAATCTTTACTTATATTTGAAAAGTAGCCTCAACAGAAGAATTAAGAAAAAAGAGTGTTTATAATAATATAGAGAAAAGAACATTTGCAACTAAAGTAACATCAGATTTAATCAATCCTCTAAATAGTAGTTTTGCTTTACCATCAAATGATTCAATGTGCTATTACCAAAAAATGGGATAGCATAAATTCCTATATTTATTGATTTCTTACTATTCTGCTTTATATTTATGTTTCATGCAGAAAAGTACATACATGCTCATAAATTAAGGATAAGGCATGATAACGCGATAGAAAAAAATCCCATAAATACTACATTCATAGTCAGGCATTATATGCAAATTATAGTAAGGTACCTTATGAGATCGAGTGTACGCTACAATGACGAGAACGTAAGAGAGGCTTATGTAAGGAGCTATGGCAAAGAAGGAAGCTTGCTCACAACTAGCAACTTTTTTATCAGGATAACGTAACATCGCACACGGCACTAATCAGCAGACAAGCCTTGCAAAATATCAAGTTGCTTCCTTGGCCTGCGATGTCTCCTGATCTTTCTCCGATAGCGCATATCTTGGACGTGATTGGACGTCGTTTGTCTATTATGCCCCAGCCTCCGTCGGAGGACGAACTGTGAAGAATGGTTCAGATCATATGGTCTTCTATCCCCAGGACACCACCAACCGCACGTTAATTGACTCTCTACCTCGCAGAGTGTCTATTTACGTCACCGCAAGAGGCGGCCATATTACTTACTGATTTTCTGCATATTTCGTCAATGTATAAATTTATCTTTTTGTAAATAACATCACTTATTTATATATGCATGCTGTGTCTGTGTATCAACTTTTATCACATTCTATCCAATATTTTATAGTGTTGCATTTCCTATGTCAGGCAGTGTATATACTATCTCATTTGTTCTTCCCCATTTGTTTAATACATGGGTTTTATGAATGAATCGCGTTTGTTTTGTTTCTGCATTTTTAGTTGCCGCTTCCGACATTATCTTTAACTTATGGACATATGTGTATTTGTAAGAATAGCATTTTGTATGTTAGTATTAAGAATGGGAATTTCAAATTAAAACAGCTTACTTGTCCAATTCCTTTTACCAGTTGCAAGAACAAGACGGTGTAACCGTAATCGGTTATTGTCACGGGAATGAGCAGTGTCGCGAACGAAGACAATAACGTACCCATCAAGAGAACATATTTGGCATTCATTTTATCGGCCAGTTGCACTCCGAAATATTGAGTCACAAATAAGCCGTAAAAGTAGCAGGCAAGTATATGCCCATGAAGAGGAGTTTCCCATGAATACGGACCATCCTGAAAATTCATTACATTAGATAAATTTAAACAAAAAAATTAAGGGGAAATGAATATAAAATGGTAAAGTTAAAGAACAAATAAACAGCTTATATAAGAAATTTTCGAATATAAGAAACAGAAACAAAAATAATCATTTTAATAACATTCGAATTATTTATGAAAATTTTCATTTTTAATTGTATAAGCAGTTACTAATTCAACTACATATAGAATAAATTACATCTTCTTACTTAATTGCATATTCTATAGATGTGATCGAAATTCTAATAAGGTTTAATACATCAATTTAATAACAAATCGTCAAATGATACGCGTAAGAGTTTTGTAAAATCTGGAGACAGTCAGTTTAAATTTTTAGAGAAATATTGGTCATAGAACCATATTATAGAATTGCATGCTGGTGGAAAATGGTAAATGATAAAAGTATATAACAGAGTGCATGTGTGATATAAGGACTGAAACAGAAAGGATGTAAATGTAATTGCTAAGAATTGATAGTGTTAATAAATCACATAACGAAATAACTGTACCCTCGAGAAGAAATTTCACTCTCGTTGCTGTATCCAATTAGAACCACAGGGGCTCAGTAGTTTCACGACGTTTCCATTAAGATCAGAAAAAGTGAAGCATCTCCTGCAGCGGGTAGCGATCGCGAGTGTGATCACATTCCCCTTCAGTAGGCTGCTGGAACTCCATGTGTTGGTGAAGTGTTTACGTTAATCTGTGACGTCTAAAATCCTTCCACTGGAATGTTGTTGTTGGTGCGGAATGGGTACATGAAGAGAAAGGTGCCATCTCAGGTATTACGATCGTGGTTCAAAATTAAGGAGCGCATGGTGATAGGCGAATATTCGGAAACTAGTTTACCTTAACGTATAGTCCAGGGTTAGCCGGCACCGCTATGTATACATCTAATTACATGTGCTTACGGCTGGCTTCAGAAGTCATGTCTAATTTCAGAAATCATCAGTAACTGTCATCTGAAGAAGTGAGAAACAAAAACTCGAAAGTATCTATCTTTTAAATAACTTATAATATTTATCTGCTTTATTACTTATACATACTGCGACATTGTGCCTACAAGTGTAGATTTTCAGAAACTGCTACGTATCGCCGGACAGGACAAGGCTCTTCTTTTAATAAATAAACAGAAAATAAATTTTACAGAACGCTCTACAAAGTCTGAATTTAGTAGTCCAACTTGTTTAAATTTTTATTTTATCATTTTCACCGAACATACTTAGAAGACAGTCATAAAAAAATAGAATATTTATACAGCTGTTATGAAACATATATGTATGTTTCCGAAACAATTATTATTGAATATCTTATATTCAATTGTTTAATGATTCGAGACTGTAATTACGTGTACATTTCAGCAGATACCTTTGAACGTAGGTGACTTATCTTATTTTGCAGTATTTAAAATAAGAAATTTTATAATTCATCAATAATATAGCACATACTCCGTTACTTGATTTGACTAGTAATGCTTATCTATGGTCACTATCATTTTGGTCACTACATAAGTTACTAAACACGAACGTGGCAAAATTAAAAACAAGTACCAGGCACTTCATTTAACTTCCAGAATGTCATTCATAATTTTACATCGCATATTCAGAGGATATTCAAAATAATGGAGAACTCAATGAAAAAGAACTGTTTTGCACATTGTAGTCATTACAAAATATGTGTAATAATTTCTCATCCGAAATAGATCACTAAATGAAAAGTCAATATATTTGTATTATTCTCTTATATCGAATTTTGTTTGATGATCATATTAATGTAGTTATGTTTACAAAAAGAAGTAAGAAAAATATTGAAAAGCAAGTAAATAAAAAAGTAATTAAAATGCTTATATTATAATCTGATTGGGAATTTATTGCTGAATTAAGTTACTGAATTAATACATGAAAACAACAATAAACTTCCTTCTTTTATAAAAACAATTTGAGATAAATATGAAAAGCATTTTACAATTCTCTTTAAAAAAATATGAAATTTTTTATGCTAAAACAGTTAGTTGTATATTTTTGCTTGAAAAAAAATTACAAACATACGGCATATTACTAAGCACATATGTTGGTATAAAACCACATAAAAAGAACATGTTTTTATGCGTTTCGTATAGAAAGGATCATCCGAAACAAATAATAAAAAATTGATGAATTCTTGAATTTATCCAGGTTAATAACGAAGAAATATATATATATCTGTATCAAATTGCAGAACAAATAATTTTATAACAGTAATGCATGATAATATACTTCCATATCTTTCTCGTTGTTACCATTACACCGAGAATTTTTTAATTTTCCTTACTCTTAATTTTATTAAATTTTATAAAGTCATTTAAAAAACATGATTACCATCTCAAATTTTATCAAAAACAGCTTTTTTCAAATAGAATAATAGATATTTGATAATACAATAACTTCAATTTCATTTATGGCTACTTAACGATCTTTAACTGTTTTTCAACTGGCATTGTCATTTACTCATTTTGAATTGCTGTTACCAATAATGTGCTTGTCGAATAGGGATTAATGACCATCTAGTAATGTCTAAAAGTGTTTCTGGAGTTTAAGAAATAATTTCCCATGACTGATTATATTATCCGTTTGCAATGAAGAGTGTTCATAAATTACATTCAAACCTCATCCTCTGGTCGTGTGTAGTTGCACGTCCTGTTCGAAGGGGTGCTGGTGACGTTCTCCCAGTTGACCATGGCGACTATGGCGACGCTCATGCTCACCCTCAGTACATTGAAAATGGCGTAACAAAGGAAACCCATGATGGTCAGCACATACCGTATTGGAACATTTCCTGAAACGATAAAGCGCCAACATAGACAACTATGAAAAATTCCATTCATATAAATAAAATTTTTTTTGTAATGAATATTTTTAAAAAAACTTGGAAAACTAAGAATTTAAAAATAAATATTTATTCACCCTGTTAAAACAAATGCATTAAATAATACATATTCTAAATATAGAAGAAGAATATTGAAGCTGTTATCAGGATTGAAATAAATGCACTTCTTCGAGAAAGATCAAGTTTTAAACATTTATAATTTCAAATTATTGTTAAACATCACCTGGCATTTAAAATAAATATAATTAAATGTTGCTTAAAGTTATCGCCCGTCTAGCTTCAGTGTCGGGAAGGTAAAGTATCAGAAAGTGCCACGCCAGAAGTCAGATGTTCTTATCCCCGTTAGGACAACGCGGAATTTTAATTTACTACCTTTATTGTGATTTCTCTAAATTAGTATAATATTCCTCATTCTGATGGAACAGTATTCTAAAACTTTATGCCTTTGCATAAAAGAGCTAGTAACTTTGCAAGTTGATGTCTTCATTCTATCAATCAAACGCTAAATCATTATTAAAGAAATTTGAATTTCTGTTTCAGTTTCAATCAGTTCCAAGGAAATCAACTTGACAATAAAATCAGTCATGTACATGAGTATAAAGTGAAGCATTTCAATGCTGCTCATTCATAAATGTTAGATAGGTCAATCTTTCTTAATGAGGCACATACAGGTTCTGTGATCTGCTGATTTTCATGAATAAGAATTTACCTTTACACGTATCTACAATCCAGCTTTGATCACTTTATACTCTTTAAAGTTTAATAAATTTATAAAGAAATAACAATAAATCGTAGGAAAATAGGAGGTACCTAGCATAATGTAATTAAATTATTAAAAATTATTTTACTTCTAATGAAGCTGAGTTCTTCCTCTTCATCAAGTATTGCTTCATCAAGTTCACTAGATCTTGGTATCGTTTCTGAAATAGAAAATAATATATTACGTAATTATAATCTGATTTTTTTTACCAAATTACTTTTTCTTTCCAAATACTATTATTATTATTATTTCTATTATAATACTAGAAATTAGAACACAATTTAAAAGTCTAAATTAAATATAATGTCAGAAAAGCTTATATAAAAAACACTATAAAAACACGTGCAAAATAAGATCCAAACTTAAAAACTAGACCCACTTTCACTAGATTGATAAAAAAAAATCAGGCAAATTAATTTATCATTTTCTGTTTGAAAACTACATTTTTAAAAATATCTTTTTTTTTTCCATTTTTCAATATATGAAAGCATTTTGCAGTTTTTCATTCAATGAAGTACCTTATTCTGATTAGGTACTCAGCTGCTTCTCTTGTAAACTTTCTTTGCACAACATTCTTCTTGTTTGATATCTGTGCGTGAAAGTTCTTTTCCATTCTTATTTATTATATTCTCAATAATTTCATCATCTTATATTTCTTCTGTAGATATCACATTTGAGCCTATATTCAGAAAAATCATCTAAAGAAATTTCAGGTTGCAAAGGGATTCTTTGTCGGAGTTTATGCCTGAGTTACTCATCTTCGCTTAAGTCATCAGGTAAATTACCTCGGTTTTCTTCAGTTAAGGTGGTTTCTTTAACAAAGCTTGTGTGCATTTTGAAATGCTCTGGATACTGTCTTTCCATCAACATCATTTCAAGCACTGATTTATATAGACATTGCTAACTAGAAGTTTAATTTCATAAAGCTGCTCCTATTCCGAACCCCTAATACTTCTTGAAAGATAACCTAAGATATTTGCTCTTAAAGCTGTTGATCATGTCCTGATCTGGCTGTGAGACAGAAGTTAGATGGTTAGAGGACCTCCATACGAATGGATTCAAAATCTAGGACTGCAGTTAATCTACAACGTGAGCAATGAATTTATCCAAAATTATATATATATATATATATATATATATATATATATATAATTTTTCTAGCCTTCGATAAAAAACATCGATCTAAGTTTTTTAAACACCTAGACCTTAAATATTTTTCTATGAAAAGCAGAGACAGAGTTACTGAAAGCTTCCTTACAAATTATAATAGTTTTTCGAAGCAATTTACCCTAAAAATGTCTCTAGAAATCTAATCTAATAACTTAATTAAAATTGAACCATGCATCGATAACTTACAATCATGAATCAGATAATGTAACTAAGATAACTTACCAGACATTTTTGTTTCCCTCGATATTTTCTTTTTTACCAGAAAAGTTTATTTCCAATAAATTCCTATAATAAAAGTTGAATAAAAAAAACTTATGATAGATTATCAATATATAAAACAGCTATAGATTAAAACACAAGATACTTATACTTCACAGCAATGCTTGTTCTAATGCTTTCTGTAAAAGAGAGATGCGAACTAGTTATATTCATATCTAACTTCTTTCAACAAAAAATAGCTCCTACCCTCTACATTTTGATAGAGAACCCAAGAAAATTTTAATAAGATTTTTTTTTTTTTACTATAGACTTTTATGAAGATTAGTATGAACTTGTTAAATATTGCTGAAAAAATACACGTTTACACCTAAGTCTGTTTTTACACGGTAGATTGGTTCCAGAAGAAGCCGTGTAAAAAAAAAAAAAACGTGTAAAAAAAAAACATTGATTTTATACAAAAATGGGTGATTTGTTCCTAATCTCTAAAACCTATTAAAATTAGTGAAAAACAAGAATTTTTAAAAACAAGAATTCATGTTTATTTTATTAAATCAAATATATAATGCTTATTTTCACAAGCATAGTAATTAATGATAAAAAAGATATGCACTCTAATCTTAAAAGTAATATAAATTAAATGTATGGCAAGTTCAGGAACTAAAAAACTATGTTGTGAACGAAAAGAATAGGTTATTCAATTTTTAAGGTAAAAAATAAAATAAAATAGAATAAGTGATAATCATAAATACAACAACATAAATTTAATTGCTGTCGTCATCAGTTATTCGTAAATAACTGAATAAATACAAAATATTTTTTGGCTTACCTTTTATCTTAATGCGTTAAAATTAAATTTAATGGAAAATCAAATTTGCCTGCAAAAAATTTCTTTACCAAACACGTCTTATTGCATTGACAGTTCACAAAATATTAACACGTTTCAATTGCTCTGACCAGTAAATTTTATTGTATGCACATAAAGGGAATTCCCCTACTTGTTTGTACGCGCTAAAGGGGAATTCACTTAAATCTTTAAGCTAGTGTTCGCAAACTATCGATACTATCGATGGTTTCAGACTTCTTTCTTTCATAAATACTTTTTTGTGATATGAACATACTTCGCAAAAATTAAATTTGACAAAAAAAATTTAAGTACATAAAATTTCAAATCGTGCTAAATGGAATAAAATCGTGTAAAAAAATTAAAAATATTCAATTTTCAAACCGTGTTATATCAAAACCGTGTACAAAAAGACCGTGTAAAAACAGACTTAGGTGTATAGTCTAAATTTATAACAAACCAACTTTTTCCTAAGTGCAGTCCCATTTTTATTGCATAATTTATATACGAATGAAAATAATTGATGATTGCATCGCCATCTTAATGTCTCACGAGACAAGATTATTTGTCATTTTATTGGTTGTAAATTATAATTTTCTGCAAAAGTATGGAAAAATATTAAATAAAAATTTTTTTATGTCCAAATTGCATTTTAATCAAACATGTTTCTTCTTGTGTGACTAATGATCGCATATTTTCTTTTGATAACGTTCTAAATATACCTAATGCTAGCTGAGTTTACCTTTTCGCTGTTGGAATCATTTTTCATCAGTGAATTCATAACTTATACCTAACTCACAACATGCTTTCTTCGTTTAGATTTTACTTAGGAAACGTGTGTCTAGCTTTTAGATTTCCCGCCCAGTTATGAAATGAAAATACAAGCATTAAATTAATGAGGTGAAACTACGTTAAATATTTTTTGTGTATAAGGCACACCAAAATAAACAAATACCCAAATACTTAAAATACAGCTTGTGACTGAAGTCTGAGTTTAAACGGGCAAACATGAAATTCAGCAATTTAACACATGAAAGTGTGTGTGCCTTGCAAAATGGTTTAAAGAACTGCTTTCTAAAAACGATGTTTTACAATAGAAATTGAAGTCTCATCAATAAATTAACTTGAAACAAATCAAATGAGGTGTATAATGCTTGAAAACTATCTTCATTTATATTAGTTTGGGGGAAAAAAATCCATTATTTTTACATGAACTTTAAGTAAATTGTTTTGGATTCGCTTAGTAAAATGGTTTAAACTGTTTTAAGGTAAATATTTAGATCCTGAGATCCTACGACTGCTGACATGTGATCAACTTCGATAATTTTTGATCGACATTTTCAACGATGACTCACCTATGAGAGGTGCATTTTCAAAAATACCTGAAAGGAATCGATGAAGCCAAAATTACATGTAACTGTCTGTTACAGTTTACGCTGGGATGATAAACACCTTTCACAAGTTTACACACCTGGCTTGCATTTTCACCATTGTGTATGGAATTTTATGTTTGCTGCTTCCCATTTTTAGCACCATTTGTGTGTGTGACTCACAACAGAATAAATCAAACAAAAAAACAGCAAGATAATTATTTAGTGCAAATGTCACCCTACAAATAAGCATAAACTCGAAATTCATGGAATATTGATTACTACAAAAGTCTACTGATAAAATAATGGATTACTTTTTCCCCGTCCTAATATTAGGTTGGGGAAAAAGAAATCCATTATTTTTACGTGAACTTTATGTAACTTCTTTTGGATTCACTTTGTAAAAAGGTTTGAAACAGCTTTCATGTAGATTTTTTAGGTCTTGCGCGTTACGACTGCTGACATGCGGTTAACTTCGATCATTTTTGATATTTTATAGACATTTTCGACGATGCTGTATCCACATGCAAGGTGCATCTAACATCAAAAATACCTGAACGAAATCGACGAAACAAAAATTTTACGTAACGGGTTGTTACAGTCTTATATAGGACGATAAACACCTTTCACAATTTTAGCCACCCGGCTATCTTTTTCGCCGTTACAAGAGAAAAACGAAAATGTATTGAATTTTCTGTTTGTTGTCTTCCCTTTTTGAAACCTTGTACTCGTAACTGAATTAATCAAACAAAAAAAGCGCAAGAGGATATTTTAGTGTCAAATGTCACCTTTCCAACGAGCATAAATCTGAAATTGTTTGATAGATACCTCACGAGATATCGATCACTACAGACCTCTACCGAAAAAATAATGGATTACTTTTTCCTCAACCTAATATTATATATTAAATAATAAATTCAGGATTTTTTTCTATGTTGTAATATGTAACTGATGACGTGCAGGTTAAAACATATTCATTGAAGAAAGCAAAAACAATATTTTTAAAAATTTTAAAAAATGTACAGAAAATATCGATATTTTTTTAAAAACTTACAACATGAAAATGTAAAAAATAAAAAAAGAAGAGAGATTGGATGCCACAAATATTTTTTCGCAACTCTCACAAATAACTCATAGATGATAAACTTGAAAAGAGGAAAAGAATCACACGCTTCTAGCTCGCGAAAAAGAATTTTGACAGGAATGTTGCACTACTTAAATTAAATTTATCTCAGTATATGGAAATTATCAGGCAGTTCAAATGAGTATTGGTTATGTTTTGAATTGATTACAAAAGCTGTAATCAAAATTTAGAAATGAAATATTGATTTATTTCATTTCTCGAAAATTTAGAAAGAGACCGACATTATTTTTATGGAAGTTTAACTCCATTCCGTGCAGCCTTCCTCAACTCAACTCCAAGCAAAAGTTTGATGGACGAACAGAATTATATTTATATAGATGACTTTAACTTGGCGATGAAGATATAATATGAGATACTGTGTTTAAAGTCGTTGCTACAGGTTGTGTGGGTGTGGTGTCAAGCTTTGGGCCATTAACCCCTATTCGAAAACTAATTAAACACATAACATTAGACATTTCATAAATGAATATTCTGAAATAATGATTTGGCAATTTCATTAAGTGAGTTAGTAGTACTCAAAGATATGTGATCTGCATGTTAACTTTTATATTTCTATCAAGGTGATTTAAGTACAAAAAACTACTATAAACAAGAATGATTATTTTGCTACGTCAATACTAAAATACAATTTACAAAGACAAAGCGATTAAGTATATTCAATAAGTTTAAGAGGAAAATGGAAAGAATGTGATCTATCAGGAAACCCGATAGATGGCGACACTAAGAGAGTTGTGTTTTCGTGAAATGGCTCAAAAATTAAGGAAAATTGAAGTACCTTGTGCTAAGCAGAGGTCTTTACGATAGATTTTGTAACTTAAAATTTTAAAACTAAAATGTTTTGTTAGATGGGTTTCCTGCAAGAGTATTATGTCTGCGTTATTTTTGGTGACAAATTGCTTAAACAAAATCTATTTTTTTTTCCTTAATGCCATTGACATTTTAGTACATAATTTTTAGTTTTATTGAATCACTAATCATCATTATTTGATGGTTCTTCAACGCTTAGAGTTTTTAATAATATATGCAGCTTGTCTGTGGGGAATGCCTTAGGATACTGTGTTTAAATTGCATCGCTCTTGAACACAAAATGGTTAAACTGACGTATACTATAAAAATTCCATTTTTCAAAAGATTAAACTCCTCATTACAGAATGCTTAATTCTCATTTATATATCTATATTTCTAATATATTCTACTATAATATTTCTGAATATATTACATAGTATTTTCTATTTTGGTAAATGTATAGAACAGAGGTTAATTCCCAATGAACGGTACGCTCCTTGTCCACCATCTTGTTTTAATAGCGTACCGTACACTGGGATACAGCCGAAATTTAAAAACAAATGTTTTACAATTATATTCAACATTACCCAAGCTTGTGCTAAATTTGTGTAAAATCGAGGGGCATCTTGAAATATAGGTTATCCAAGTATTTTTCCATTCAAATTTCCTTAATTCTCAGTGAACGGTACTCTCCTTGTCCGCCATCTTGTTTTAATAGCGTACCGTACACTGGGATAGAGCCGATACTTTTTATGCACCATTTTTTATTTAAAACAAACTAACCTTTATAGATGTACTTTCAGCATATTTAAATTCTTGAACAACAGTTCAGTAACTCAGACAAATTTGTAGACAAAATGATATGTCAAGAAAATAAAAATTACTTGAACTCTTAACGTATTTTGTGCATAATGCCTTAAATCTATTTCAAAACATGGTGATAAAATTTTATGAATTTGATTTTTAATTAAGATGTAATTTATTACTTTTTTTAATTTAGAGAAATATCTCATGAGATTATTTCGGAATATTTACTTTTAACGATTAATTTTTGAAAAATAATCAAAAGCATTTGGCCAATTATTTGTTGCTACACTTCGCTTAAGTGAAATTTCTATATACTTATAATTATTACACAAAGAATGAGATATAATGTAATTATTAATTTATGTAATACAGAATAAAGTCATTTATGCTTACTAGGATTTCAATAAAATAATCAATGTTTTTTCTTACAGATGTCCATTTCATGTTAATTCCATTTTTAATATTCTCTACATAAAACAAATACAAAATCATTTGTTTAGTAACTCTTTTAACTAGGATTTAGTAAGAAAGTGACGCTGAAGCCAACATTAAAATTTATGATTTTACAAATAACTTCACAATAACCTTCTAGTTCCTCAAATTCAGCAAAGAAAGTTTAAATCAAAACTTTAAAATCGTCAGCAAGCCATGAAGGGTATAGCATTATGTCATTGGTTATCTCTGAATACCATAATCTGCGAGTATTAATCAGAGAACATAGAATATCCACTTATGTGCTTATAGTAAATTTCATGGCTTGGTTCTATGAGAATCTAATTGGTAAAAGAAATAATGCACTTTTATCTTTATGAAAGTCAGACAATTAACTGGAACCTGAACTTTTTGTTTTGTTATTTGAGAGGGATAGACACACGGAAACAGGATAGATCATTCATGTCTCAGAGAGAGGACGGGTTAATTGGCTTGTTTTATTACCACGGATAGCGGAAGTTCCGGTCCATGTAAACAATATATCTTTAAAAAATATGAATAAATGTCTAAATTAATGTTTTTGTTAATGTGTAATAAATGCGTGGTCTAAAAGGAATGTGTTTTGTGTTATTCATCTATCCCGGGGACGACAGGATCATGAGAACATCACAATCTTCTTTAGCCCAGTCATATTCCATTAATCTGAAAAAGCCAATGGAAAATAAGTATCAATGGTAATTAAGTAACTAAAATTATGAAATGATTAGTTGTATCTAGGGTATTCACAATAAACGTAATCAGATGCCATATAATGAAGAGTGGATTTGATATATTTTGTCAATGATTTTATCAACTAATGAGTTATTGTCGATTTTCCTAATGTCAGTTTTTGTTTCTTTTACTGACATCAACAATCAAAAAGACATCTATAAAACACCATTTAATCAGAGTGCATTGAGTTATTTTGGTTTTTCTCTTTATTTTCCATAATGTTATTTACAAGCACTTTAGTATGGACTTATGAAAGTATCTGCCGTTAATTTACCAACCTATCTAATCTAATTTACGAACCAAATAATTACCTTGACGTGATAATGTATTTAATAACTTCTTTAACCGATTTCTTTCATATTTCTGGTAATACGGCATTTCAAAAGGATCGAAAATTACTACTCTTAAATGATATTTTTTACTATATTTTATTTTGGCAACCATAGTGTTCAAATATTCTAATTTAGTTAATGTTCCTTATTTTTTACTTAATTTCTTACATAAATAACTCGAGCCAATTTTGTTACTTTATCGAGCGTTTAAATTTTCAGATTCTTCCAATTATTTTAATTTATTTTTTCATAATTTATATTTCTCTTTATTTTGTTAATAATATATTTTACAAATGGTCGCATTTTCTATGCATAGGTTGATTCTAAATTATCAAGGTACTTATACACCGAATTTAATTTTTTCTCCCACAATTACTGACTAAATCTCAAATCAAGAGGAAGAATCTTAATCTCATTTCTTCTATTTTAAATTATGTGATCAAAAGAATTTTCACTTTTTGGTTTGAATTTTTACTCGAAATTTACATGTTAAAATCAGAACTTGTGTTCTCTTCCGTTTTTATGGCATTCCTTTTGATTTTTAATGCTGTTTATACTATTTTATTTTTATAAATAATTGAATTCTGCCTAAATACTACAACAAATATAAGCGTATACATAATTTTATTTAAATAAGATTATAGGAATTTTGTTTATTATTCGTTTACATTTCATAATTTTTGCATATTGATCAAAACATAATTTTCACCTTTATTGCTTATAAATAATAATATCTTAGTTTATATTGTCATTTTTAATGGAAAATTATTTTTTTATTTCAGTATTAATGGTTTTTTTTTAAATTATACTAATTACGCATGATTCCATAAGTTCGTTAACTTTTGTTTCATCACCCACGAAATCACGCCAAAAAGTATATAAAATTTGTTTCACTATAAAAAGTAAAACAATTAATTTAATTATTATTGGACTTTAAATTAATTTAACATTTGGCTTTAAGTGAACAAATTAATTAAAGCCCAATCAATACGACTATTGCTGTGCCATTCTTTTTTTTTGTGAGATGAGTCAGGTTTTTGGAGTGTCGTAGAATATATAGCCTTTTGTGAATGTATCGAAAACCTATAAATTTTTCAATATTTTTTTTTAATAATTGCTCAAAACAAATGATTTTCTTGAATATAATTTTACATTTTAAAAGCTTTTATAATGTGCAGGAAAAGAATAATAGTCCTATTTAAAATTTTCATTTTGTAATAAATTATTTTTTGAAAAGTAATTTATCTTAAAAAATTTTTATAAAAATTTTAAAAGGTAGCTTTATTTCTTTCTACTTATAAATGATTAAAGTTAAAGAGTTTTGAATGAAAGTTCTTGTTTCAGTTGATTATTTATTTAATAATGATGTTATTTTGATTTTATATTTTTAGAAAATTTTTTAAGAGAACTGAGAGAATTTCACTCAAAAATTACAAGTTTTCTATTTTTGAGTTCTATAGTTTTACAGATTCAAATCTTTTGAAGAGAAAACAAGATATTCTTGCATCAGGGCCGGCGCTAGCAGCTTCGCCGCCCCGGGCAATGAGGTAAAATGCCGCCCCTTTATAACAAAAATTAAAAGAGAACCTAAACCCTTTCCACAACTAATGGTAAAATAAAACGAGTAAAAAAAATTGCAATCATCAGCAATGTTGAAGTTTTGATTAGCAAAAAATACTAACTTATTTATTTATGTTTTTGGCACTAAATTAAAATTAGAGTTGCGCAGAAAAAAAGGAAAGAGTCATTTCTGGTGCATAATTATAAAATACAGAACAGATAGTTTAAAAAAAGTAAAACAAATTATAAAACCACTAAATATTAAAACTATATTACATATTAAAAATGCATTTAATCCGAGAGTTGAAATTAAAAGTGTTTTTTTTTTCTCACTTTTAATTCTGAAAATTTTTTTATAATTTCTTTAACATTAATTTTTTCAGCCAGGTCATGTTCGACGGCTATTGTTGTTAAGCCGTTTAGTCGATCCTCGGTAGTTGTGGGGCGTAAAAATTTTTTAATTAATTTTAATTTAGAGAAACTCCTTTCTCCACTTGCCACACTTATTGGGAGAGTCAGCAATATTCTTAAAACTATACCAAGATTGGGAGCAAAATCCATGTTCAATATGAATTTTAAAATCTCAACTGGACTCTTTTTTGTTTAGCAAAGCCAAAACAGCTACTATCTCGTCTGCCAAGTCAAGCGCGTTTATATCGGATGAATTGCCATCAGTCAACACTGTTTCTAAATCTTTACAATACTTTATATGTCTTTTGAGGAATATCTTTTAAATCAGAAATATTGTAAAAAAATTGGAAATAGTTGCTGTGGGTACTGATCAAATCAAACTTGGATTCGAGTGCATTGATAGCTTTATCTAATGTAAAAAAATAAAATTCTGCCTTATATTTCAAAGCAGGATCTTCTATTAGATCATCTTTTGCCTCATAGTCGAAATTAACATTCCTTCTTCGAACTCTATGACGTGGCTTGGTGAGCTCAAAATTAGCTGGTATGTCAATTTCGTCTGCGAGTTCTCGAGCATCGCAAAGCATTTCATTAAAGGCTCTGTCCGATCTAAGATGCTTGAAAAAATCTTTACAATTTTTCAAGAGCTCCATAGCAGATGGTAAATCTTAGTCTTTTGTCTGCAAGAGCTTACTTATAGGATTGATATAATTTAAGGTTTTGTACCAAATTACAATGCAGCATAAGCATTTAAATTGTTTGACACAACTTAATAGTCCAGAAGCCTCAACTCTTATAGAGTTGTCAACCTCCAAGTTATTAACTTCGTCACGTCATTAACTACCAAGTTTAATGAGTGGCTGCTACATGGAAGGTAAAATGCTCTTGGATTTAACGCATTTATTCTAGATTGTACTGCCGATTTACTGCCTCTCATGTTGGCCCCATTATCGTAAGCCTCTCCCCTCATATCCTGCAAATTCAATCCCAATGTTTCAAGTCTTTTAAGTATTAGAGCTGAAAGTTCATATCCAGTCTATCCTTCAACCGGAAGAAAGCCTAAAAAGCTTTCATTAATTTTAATGGAAACCTCCTTGGAATTGGACTTGTCAATGGATACATACCTTACTAAAACTGTCATTTGCTCGATCTTGCTGATATCAGGAGTGCAATCTAGAATTATTGAATAATATTTAGCTTTTTTAATATCAGTAATAATATGAGTTATATTTTCAGCCAAAAGAATAATCAATTCATTTTGAATTTCTTTTCCGAGATAGTGCACTTTAGCTTCTTCTTTTTTAAGCACTCTGCGGATATGCTCTTCCATTACTGGATCAAACTGAGTAAGTAGTTGAATAATTTGTAAGAAATTACCGTTACCGAAATCGTAAAGTTTGTCACTTGTACCTCGGAGGGCTAAACAATTTTGAGCAGGCATTTTTTTTGTTGAAACAATTCGTAGAAGCACCTCGCCCCAATAATTTATTCCTCGGTAATAAGTCTTTGTGAATGACTGTAAATCGTTTTAGAGTACTTTGACTTAATTCAATCCAAGACTTTTGACTTTCGATATGTTTTTTAGAGGTTTCATGTTGATTTAAAATCTTAGCGAGGTGCTTCCAATCTTTAAAACCTCCAATAGAAAGGGAACTTAAAGTAGAACCAAAAAGAAACAAATTTTTGCTGTATGTTTAAAAAACACCCTGTATATATACAGGGTGTTATAGGTTTGATTCCAAATATCTTAATGCATAAAATTCATTTTAATTTCACTTCATTCGTTTTAAACAAAAATGTTTAGTATATCATAAGTCAAAAACTCAATTATTTTAGAAAGAGAAAATGTTTAAAAGTTTGAGAAATTTAATTTTAGGGCCAATTTGCCGCCCTCTAAGGTTGCCGCCCCGGGCAGGGTCCCGGCTTGCACACCCCTAGCGCCGGCCCTGCTTGCATAGTTCTCATTACTTTTGAAAATTTTAATTTCTAATAAAAAAACAATATTGAGAACCAAAATGTTGATAACATTTAAATATTTCACAGATCATATTGCATTGTATATTTCTAAATAATTATAACTCTTAAAAACTTACATATTTATATTGATGAGCCAAAATCGATTTGGTTGAGAGTCAATTGTTAGCTATAAGCTCCGTCTAACTTTAAAAGAATGGATTAAGATATTTTTTATGATATAAAGCGAAAGAGTAAAAAAATGTATATGTTATAATGATATACACATTGACTGCAAATAAAATTAAACATTTACAATATCATTTGAATATTTTAAAGAAATGAGAGTTTATATTTCGAAATTCTATTTTAAACAATATATGAAGAAATAGTAAAGGATTTCTCTAAAAAGATAAGGGTTCCATATAGCATACGTAACTCTCGATTAACATTAATATCATACGCAACATAATGTAAGATAACAAATTATCAAATAACATTTACATAATTAACTAAATTTTGCAACATTTATTTATTTAATTATTTGGCAATTTCGAATATTTTTCACTTTTATATTAATGAAAACCAGAACTAGATACTAAAACCAGAACCAGAAAATGTTCGATTCCACATAAGGATAAAGGAATCGCTGCTCACATGCCGCAAGAAATTTATTTTCTACCGATAACTAAACACAATAAAATTTCAAATAAATATCAACAATATTAATAAAATTCACCAATTCTCTCATCCATTTATGGTTTCTACAATGGTAAATTATGATGGAAATTATGCTGAAATGTTTTGAAAATACAGGTTTATATATAAATAATAAAAACTTGGATAGAAACGTTTAGTTTAGAATACAAAATTTAATTCAAATCTCGGTAAAGAATATTGGAGAATCTCTTCTGATAAGCTGGTTGTGGAGGGTAAATAAAACAAATTATTTACCCAATGAGTTTACCAACATGAAAAAGTTCTTGTGTAAGCTGGTATGAAAAGTTCGGAAGAAATTTTGATTCTCTGAGAAAATTTGTTCTTTAAGTCATTTATAAATGAATTTTTATGAACCAATATTTCACAGAATGAAATAGTAGTCATTAGTTTCATCTTTAAACTTACAGGTAAGCTTATTTTCATTTCTATGTTACGGAGTAATAATACTTTAAAAATATTCAAAAGATGATTTTCGTTCTAAAAGTATCTATACAAAAACTATCTTTTTAATGACACTGAGGAATTTATGATATTTGGTCAGTACATTTAAAATGAAAGGACAATACAGCACAGATATTAGTAATTAGTTTGAGCTGTATTACTCACAATTATCAGAACATGTATTTTAGCAAATGACATCAAACAAATAGTAGTTTTTTTAAAGTCTGATGAGAGAGTAATTAAAAGTACAATAATTGCCTATAAAGGATGATTTAATAAAATCGTCTTTATGATATAAATATATATACTCTTTCATGTTCTACAAAAATGTATCAAATCCTAAATCAAGATTTTCACAACGTTGTGTGGTTTCTTAAGAAGACAGGAATCTTATACGGATAAAAACTGTCTGAACTGGAGTTAATATCTATAAAGTCTTAAATCTGAAAGTCAAACAACATTCAATTACATCCAAGACTTCTTTATTTTTTTATAAAAAAAACTAATATTGCAAAATACAATATAAGTAGTACATAAAAGAAAGCAAAATATAAAATGAAAGGAAAGGATTAGACCACTAAAGTCATCGCCATAGTTTTATCTATAAATATGTCATACGTATATTTCTGAATTAATACAGTTTAAAAAAATCCTTATTCAAAAAATTGGGGAAAATGTAACTGCAAGACACCATTCTTCAATATAAGAAAAGAGACAAAAGTACACTTATTCAATTTTAATTTAGTATATTTTACTATTTTGAGAAAAAATTTCATAGTTTAAAGTTTAGGGAACTTTTATTATGGTTATAACTCAAAAATGTAAATTTTATAGTTTTATTACTTAAATAATGGTAAAACGTATGATTTTTTTGTAAGTAAATGGATTGAAAGACATGATCTTGTAGAAATATTTCCATTAGTTTTATTTTAGTGCACGTTACTATCTTCACAGAAACCTTCTAAACGATTGGCGCGAAAAATGGTTTGATCATATTTTTGATGATATTAAGTTATATTTTGTACAAATCAAGCATGTGAACATTAAACGCAATATATATTGGCTGGTTTTTGTAATAAAGAACGAAAAAACTCTTCAATGCTTTAATATGTGAAAAAAAAAAAATTAAATGCTTGTTGCTGCAATAGCTTTATGTTGGATAGAGTTTCTTCACAAACAGTTTTTTCATTAAAATCCAACAGTACGAAATAATATCTAAATATTTTAAATTCTTATAGGAGTAGAATAGTTTGTTAAATATGAGGAGGATTAAATAATAAGTTTGATTAATTTTTCCAGATTCATTATTTAAAAACAACTTATAAACAAGGTCCAAATCCATCAAGTTAAATTTAGACATGTGATTTCGAAGCAAATTAAAAGTCAAGAAATTTATTCCTAGACTGGTTTTTCCTTTTAAGGATTCATTTTTATAAGCAATATCTATAAAATAATCAGTCATAAAATTATATTTTTCATTAAAATTAATAGAATATAAGCTTTAAACAAAAATAAACATTTCTGTGTGTTATACTTTAGTAAAATAAACATTTGTTATAATGAGAGGAATTTATGGATCACACAAGTGTCATTCTCGGTAATAGGATTTCCAAAGATCTAAATTTTCTTTCAGTGCTTTAGATATTTCTTTTAAGTTTGGAAATACCCTTACAAGTAATAGAAAAATTGGCTGTACTACATTCTTTAAAAAAACAATTTGATATTTTGGAATTTCTTCTGCGTTCATTCGCATCATTTGCGGGGGCGAATCTATCCCGAAACCCATTTCCCTATCACCTTGTTTAAAGAATTCCTTGTAAAGACTCCAAACAGTGTTCTTATGTTCGGGCCATCTCTTCCAGGCAGCACATAAATCACAAGCCATCATCATTATTGCTTTGACAGCATTTCGAACATCCTTCTTTTCCAGATCAAGTTGAGAGCTAATGAACTGGCGCATCGTCTCACATTGACTTTTGTACATATTAATGTCTGTCGCTCGAATAGCGAATCTTATTTCTCGGAGGACCTGTTTATAGTCATTGTAATCTAAATCACAGAAAATGTTACAGTTGATGTCTTGCAGGATTAAAAAGCATACTTGAATGTGATGGTTCTCTAAAACGGGTGTGTGGTACATTCTCTCTAGGCCACTACCGACACTCTTCAAGTACCGTTCATTGAGACCCGGATGTCCAGCATCGTGTGCAATACTAGCAATCATCAAAGCTTTCATTTCTAGTTCCGTAAACACGCCAGGATTCTTTTTCAGCATCCAGAACATTGACTGCGCATGACTGAGAGCATGACTGTAGTTATGATACTCTACATTAAAGTAGTTGACTTTCAGTGTCGAGAGAAAATAGCATAATTCTGTCATAGGAAAAGCATGTCTCCCAAAAAGATTTGTCACCAATTGAATGAAAACACAGTTGATATCTTCGACATAGATCTCTGTGTAAGGAAAATTATGACTATCCATCTCTGGGAAATTACTGGAAGAATAAGGGCGTGCTATCAAATTGCTGAACTCTTCAAGCTTGTACCGGAAGGGAAATGACAGATGGTTCCTGGTAACAACTAATATTTTTCGCTGCCTTAAACTCCGTTCTGCTACTTCAGCTGCAAATACACTTTCTCGAGTGGATCTTCTTTCGTGATCACTGGCTTGCATTCTCTCTACAGTCTCGTCAGTGGTTTCTTTCAACCAAGCTCTCACTCGATCTTGAGATATATATTGTTTGATGAGATCGTCAAGGAAAGCTGGGTTGCTGATGACATATTCCTTTACAGATGTAGGGTTCAAATCAAGTCTTTTACTTTCAGTGACAGTATCAGTCGTTTGGTCCAAATATTGGGGCCGTTTTTGAGTGGTAAGTATTGTTCTGAATCGATTAGTCGTTTCCCTCCTTATCTCACGGAGGTAACCTCTAGGTGGCATACTAAAGCCACTTTCAGAATTTCCCATTAAGGTATAACACCATCGTTATTAAAAATTATTGAAAAATAATTCATTTTATTGTCTATGAATAATAGCAACTGAGCGGCTCAGTTAGAAAATATTTTGGGAAAAAGTAAACAAGATTACTCAATATTATTGAGATTGTTGCGCGTGATGTGTGATCAATAAAATTTATTGGTTGAAAAATAATTGCGCTTGTGAGGCAGATAATTAGCTTATTTTTTGAGAAAATAAAATCAACTTACAAGGAGTTATTTAATCAGCTTTAAAATAAGTTTTAATATAAATGATAAAAATATCATTTTTAACAAATTAACAAAATTCCTAAATCAAGAACTAACCGTAAGCCAAAAACTTTAAATTTCCAAACCAATGATCATGTCTGCTGTTTTTAGAGTACAAAAAATTTTATCCAAAAATTACCAATAATAAGAAAACATGATCAGAACCGTGTTAGTTCATATTTACAAGGGTAACATCGATCAGCATTAATGTCGCACAAACAAAATTGAGTTCCAGAAATATCAGACGAAGCAGCAAGACGAAAATCACCATCAAGTGCAGGACATTTTAATAAAATATTAGTATATTGATAAATCATATTTGAGGATTATGAATGGAATTTAAATCACACTAAATTAACTATAATAAAGATTTACTGTACGGTCACTCTCGGGATTTTTTTAAAAAGTCGCCAAAAATCTCGCCCTTTTGCACAAGCGAGGTCTAAAAATAAACGGAATATTGAAATAAATTGTGTCTGATTGGCCGGAATCCCTCATCTGCGATTGGTCAGAATTTGTTGGGTTGCCAGAGAATGTTGTTTATCGCCAAATGTGGATAACTCGCTCCAAGAGGTACCATGCAATAAATCTCAGCCTTAACTATAAATGGTAGTTAAATTAGAGATAAGAGGCTAATGCATTAAATGGATTACAGAAATAGTTTGTGAAACTTTTGGTTTGTGATCGAAATTATTGTAAATCTAAACTTGAATATTTAGTGTTACAATACATATCAGAATTGAAAAATGGATTAATATCTGATCATGATCAATTCATAGTAATTTATTTGTTGCACAATTATTTCCTTTTTGAACAATATTATGATTTGTAACTCATGACTTGTATTTTAATCTGCATCACAGTCACACAGAAAGATGTTAGCACATGCTTGCATGACTTTAAGATATTACAATAAAACACCAAGAAAATATTGATAGTCGAATCTAGCCATAGCATAATCGGATAAACAGGACCAGTATATTCCAATCAAGAAAAATTGGACATCTTTGCTCATACTTTATTCCAGCAATTTCTACCAAATAAAAATGTCAACTTTAACTTCACTGACAACATCAATCAAATCACTCAAAATTTCATCACTCAAACCAAACCAACAGCTTCAATACCTCCTGCAGAACTTGAAGAAATTATTATCATCATTAAAAAACTAAAAATCAAAAAAGCACCAGGATGTGATAATATCACTAACAGTATGATCAAATATCTGCCAATTGCATATATTAATAACCTATTAAATATTTATAATCAATGTCTCAAAGTCTCCTACTTCCCTACAATTTGGAAAAATGCTACCGTCATCTTTTTTAACAAGTCAGGAAAAGATCCCAGACTTCCAGAGAATTATAGACCTATAAGTCTCCTCCCTACTTTAGGAAAAAATTTTGAAAAAATCATATATAATAGAATTAAATGCTATATGCAACTCTTACCAAATCAACAATATGGATTTAGGCATAACCTTTCCACAACAAAACAACTTATCAAAATTACTGAAATTCTAGGCCAAAATTTTCATAAAAATATATATACAGCAATGGTAATGCTAGACATTTCCAAAGCTTGATAAAGTGTGGCATGAAGGTCTTATTTATAAATTAATCAAAATGAATTTTAATCCAGATATCATACTTCTTCTAATATCCTATTTGACAAATAGATTTTTTCATGTAAATTTCTACAAAGAAGACTCTCTTACTCTACAAATTAATGCTGGTGTTCCTCAAGGTAGCATCTTGGGACCCATTTTATATTTATTTTATACTTTTGGCTTCCCTGGCACAGAAAATAATGAAAATAATATAAAGCTTGCCTTTTATGCTGATGATACAGCAATTATAGCTGAATCTATGCAACCCAACATTGCAATTAATAAATTACAAATTATACTTTTGGTGCAAAGATTATAGAATAGCCATTAATGCTGAGAAATCTCAACTTATTGTATTTAAGATAAAAAAGAGAAATAAGTTAAAACATCTAAATCATGACAAATTAATTCTATTCAATAAAATCATCCCTGAAGTAAAATCAACGAAATATCTGGGACTTACTTTAAGTAACCAACTTACATGGTCTTTACATATTGACAACATTATTAAAAAAGGAAATCAAGCATCTGGATGCCTTTCTAATATTCTTGGAAAAAACTCTAAACTTACACTCAAGCTTAAAAGACTGCTTTATATCTCCATGATTAGTCCTATTATAACCTATGCCTCTCCAGTTTGGCATACCATTAATGAAAAAGATAAACATAAATTGAATGTTTTTCAGAACAAACAACTCAGAAAAATCACCAATGCTCCATGGTATATTCGAAACAAAAATGTCGCCAAAGATCTAAAAATTGACAATATTCTAGATCACATTGCTAAATTAAATAAAAAAATTCTTTGAAAAAGGAAGAAACTGTAAGGAAAATGAATTTTGTGAAATTTTTAATTATAAATTCTTAACTGAAGATTGTCTATATTTAAGGGTGCCCCCTTGGCAAATTTGGTGATTTTTGTTTGGCTATCGATTTTATTGGCAATTTTTGTTGGCACAGAACAATCAATTGTTCTGTTGCAATCACAATACGATTGAAATTTCCCAACTTGGCTATCAACCGCGACCACAACTTAGCGAGAACCAAGGGGTTACTCTAAAGTATAGGCTAACCTGTAGCATTAATTAACGTACCAAATTTTGGATTTTTTTTTTTTTTTTTTTTTTATTTCTAGTATTTGCATAGACATATTTATAGCCACAGGTAATAAACTTGTAACAAATAATGTGGTTAATCCTTCATTGCATTAAAGATAATACAAATTAAGGGTTAATTTGCAGTTTAGGTCCCCTACTTCGCCAACTCATGAATTTGAAGCATTTTTTTCCCATGCTCATTAATTACTCTTTTGTTTTAGCCTTTTCATTGGTCGCTAATGAAGTTCCACTTTGAAATAGCGGTAGAATTTTCGCCATGGCATCGGCATTTTTGAAAACGCGCCAAGCAGGGACCTAAAGTACATTTACACCCAAATTGAGTACATGAATGTTCTAGTTTCGATTTCACTGTGTTTTTGAATGATTCCTGAAATTTATACTTTTTCTGTTCATAAAAATCTTCCGTACTGTCTTTTCTACTATTTTAATATACATATTTTGTTGTTTTTATAGGATTTTAATGCATATATTAATATTTATTTCTATCATTTTTTATGAAATATTATCACTATTGACGTCAGAAAACAAAAGGATACTGTTGTCACTAAAATTAAGAAGACTGAGAAATAATTTTATTGAGCAGAATGTTTACAATTATGATTTGAAATTTATTTACGATATTTACAATTGATATTTTATAATTATTTATATTTTACAATAATTTAAACATACTTTAAAACTAGCACTTTCGTATTGAAAGAAAACATTATTTTGTTTATTTACATCAGTCTTTTTTACTGTTGCCAATCACTTCTAGATAGAAACTAATGATATTTTTATAGCATTCTCATTAGTGTAGTAAATTTAAATTATAATATTGCTATTAGATAAAATTGTTGATACTTGGGTATTTTAGAAATAATTCATATTAACTTAAACACATTTTGACTCTTAAGGCCTATTTACACGGTCAGAGTTTCTCTTCCGAGATTTCTCGGAAACCTTTGCCATCGTGAATTCGAAGTATGTAAACAGATCGGAGATCAAGATCCAATCTCGGAAGGAAATTAAACATGTTCTATTTTTCCATCTGAGATTTTGTCCACAGCCAATCAGCTTTATGAAAAAGTGACGTCATTGGAAGACACGAAAATCGAATTTTTCAAGTACAATTTTCTCAAACATGTTTTTTATTTTTTAAAACATTAGTTGATTAATTAATTCATTGCTTATTATTTATCGTTTTGAATAATTAAATACAATTCAATTGATATTTCAAGGAGAACAATTTTAAGAATCACTGTCATTTTTTTTCAATGTTAATTAAAAAAATGTTAATAATTTCTATTCATATTATTGTAATAAAAACTAATCTGTGCATTTTCCTGATGAGGTGATTTTAATTATCTGAACTATTCCTGCTATACAGTTTAAAGAATTCATAATGGTGTAAATAACTGAATCTGTAAGCTTTTAAACAGGTTAATGAAAATAATTAAAAATGAGTAAAATGAATCTGTAGACTAATGATTTGATAAAAGAATATTTGTTTTTGATTGGTTTAGATCCAATCGAGGCTCTGATTGGTTTATCATTTTTAGAATTTTGAAAATCCAACGGACGTTGCATTGTTTTTTAATGTTCTACCATACTTATTAGCACTGTAATCGGCGCAAACAGAAATAAAGGGGGAAAAAATTCCACCAAGTTTACCAAAGGGCACCCTAAAGTATAGTTTTACCTATTCATTTTACAAATATAATTGGTAAATTCATTTTAAACAAGATTAATTTATCAAAATACCTTCAGCACATAATATTTAAAAATGGATATTTTAAATTATTTATCCATGGATGGAAAATCTTAGTCAAAGAATATCCAGTGATGTTAAACGATATCAGTAGAGACCCGTATAAGCAGATAATTAGATCCGTCATCTAAAAAAAAAAATAGTATCTATTTTCATTACTAACTAAGTTATCAAAAATAATCAATTATTAAAGTTTTAAGGAAATTATGTAAAGTTCAAAAACTGTTTATGCGGATGTAAAGATAACTAAAACCGCGTGAATAATGTTTAAGCTACGCGGAGTATAATTCTTTACCATGGCTCATTATCTTATGATAATACAAAAAGAAAAGAATGATTAAATAATTTCAAATTTCATTATCAAAAGAGCATGTGTCCGCTTTTAACCTTTTTTTATTTACGTCATTGACAAAGTACACATTTTTGCATGCTTGAAAATTGTACTTTTTACATTTAATATACTCGTGATCAACCTATTTATTTAAAAATAATATTTATTAAAGGAGAAATATTAGGTTGGGAAAAAAGAAATCCATTATTTTTACGTGAACTTTTTGTAACTTCTTTCAGATTCGCTTTGTAAAAAGATTTAAAACAGTTTTTATGTAGATTTTTAGGTCTTGTGCGAAGCTACGACTGCTGACATGCTGTCAAGTTTGATAATTTTTGATATTTTATAGACATTCTCGACGATGTTGTATCCATGCGAGGTGCATCTTTAGCATCTAAAATACCCAAACGGAATCGATGAAACCAAAATTGTGCGTAACTGGTTGTTACAGTCATATACAGGACGATAAACACCTTTCACAATTTTAGCCACCTGGTTAGCATTTTCGCCATTATAAAAGAAAACTAAAATGTATCGAATTTTCTGTTTGTTGTCTTCTATTTTTAAAACCTTGTACTCGCAACTGAATTAATCAAACAAAAAACCGCAAGAGAATATTTTAGTGTCAAATGTCACCTTTCCAATGAGCATAAATTTAAAATTGTTTGATAGATACCTCTTGAGATAGCGATCACTACAGACGTCTACCGAAAAAGTAATGGATAACTTTTTCCCCAAACTAATATTTACTATATAACTAATGCAGGCAAACAATAATACAAACATTATAATTATTAGCACAAATTTTGGAATTTTTGCACGTCTATGCTTAAATTAAGTTAAATATCTTTAAATCGGCTTAGCACCATAAATTAATTAATAAATGTCTTCCTTATTTTAACGTAAATATAAATTCTTTGGCTCAAATTTACTGTACGGTCGCTCTTGGCCCGATTTTCCAAATTTGGCGATAAATATCACTTTTTGGCAACCTAACCAATCACAGATGAGGGATTCCGACCAATGAAAAATGGAATATTCTGTTTATTTTCAGTCCTCGCTTGTCCAGATTGGCGAAGTTGGCGAGATTTTTGGCAATTTTTTAAAAAAGTTGCCAAGAGCGACCGTACAGTAAATTTTTACCAAATTCTTTTAACATGTTTAAAATGCCCTTTAACGTAATCATAATGGTAATTAATCTAAGTATAAAGAAATTAATGGACATTTTAAATAGTATCACAAACACAAGCACTTACACATACAAACACGTTCCTATATTACACAAGTTTCTTAAAACTTTACATTGCACCAGCAGAAAAGCTGCAAGTTATTAAACAATACCATTTAAAAAACCGTTGTTTTTAAATTTCTGTCTATTGTGATCCCTATTGTGTCTACTTTAAAAACAGCTCCCGCCAGTTATTCTAAATAATGACGGTCGCTGTAGTAACAAGAGCTGTCCATTTTAAAAGGGGGTATCGGGTGTTGTGAATAAAATAGTGCCAAATGATATTCTCCAAACTTTTAGTAAGTGAAAGTAAGTGGTTTCCTTCTTGCTCATCCTGGCGGAAATGGGATGATTTCCACTGCAATAGACAAGCACAGACAAAATTACGGAAACTTTTCTTTGATAGACAGAGACAAAGATAAGACAGCTATCAATTATCAACACTAGTTTCTGTCAAAGCACCTAAGTCAAACATTCATGGGGATAATATTTGGATGTGTCACTTGTTATTATGTTTCTCAAGAGTACGTAATCCCCATCAGTAAACCAAATGATTTCGTTTTATGTTCCCGAACGCAGAAACTTCTTTACCGAGCGAATCTAGTCATTTTAAATATTGAAACTGCCTAATTTATTATTTTGATATATAAAAAACAGGCTTTTTCAACTCAAGTGTCCATTTCATCATTTGTCCATAGTCCAAAACTTTGAGAAGTTTGAAGTTGCTGGAGCTTAAACTGTAAACTAATTGATGAGGCTTAGTATTCTTCCACATCTTTATCCTTATACAATATCCTAATAAATTGGTCCATTAATTGACTTCCGGTTTAAAACATACAAGTTAAAAATTGCTACTAATCTGTTACTCTTAACTTGCAATTCGTAGTTTAGTTCTGCAAAATTCAAACTGATAAAAAATTTTTTAAAACTTATCTGGTTTGAGTTTCTTTGGTTCAATCATAGATTGTTGTTTTGATCCATATGCTAGCGAATATTCATAGAACGTATTACGTCCGTTTATTAACATAGTGTAACTAAGAGCTCAGATTTTACCATGGCTCAAAATAGATAGTGTCAAAAATTAAATTTCAGCGAGATTTTAAATTCTAAACCAGAATTGTTAATCAATTGCTGTAATCCAAACTACCAACGCATTCACTTTCTACTTGCTAAGGTGTTCCTAATGCTCCATTCGTTTCCATAATTCTCACAATTATTCACAAATAAAAATATTTTAATTTAATGTTCAAAACAACACAACGCGTAAAACTGTCTTGAAAGCTTTAAATGTTTACGATTCTTTATTGCTAAAAACGAAATCTAAATCCGTGGTAGCCTATTTTGGAAGACCGTCATATTGAATATCTAAATTCACACAAATACGATGTAGAAAATTGTAACTGAAGATACTGGGAACACTTGAAATTTTTTCACCTGGGGCAAAGTTTAACTTTATGAAAGGTCAAAATTATCGAAGATAAAATTAGTTTTTAACTGTAAAAAATGTGATACTTAACTGTAAAAAGAAGTTTTCCTTTACAGCGTACATTTCATGATTTAAACAAACTTTACTTGTAATAAAAAAGACTAATAACTTTTACTATATGCATTTCTAAAATTTGGCGTCACACTTTGAGAATTAGATGGCACACAAAGTTGCTGTGGCAAGTAGTTGAGAATCACTGCTTTAAATGATGGCATCCTTACAGTGAGACAAAGATTTCAATAATTTTCTCTTTTCCATTTTAAAGCATTTCTTTATCGCATACTCTGCAATGCTTCTTATTTACAAGACAATAGTCAAAATACATTAGTGTAAGCATTTTATAGAATTGAAAGTTAATAAATGTTTATTAGATTTTAAATTAAATATTTTTTAAAAAATGTTCATTCTTTCTGATTTATAATATTCATAACATTTTTTAATCTTCCAGTATGCTATATATCTTAAAATTTGGTTAGATTTGATTTATCTTTAACTTTTTATTACTAGTTATTCTTCAAATTTCTTTTTATATAATTACCTATCTTAGCTAACTAGGTAATTTTTCTCTTCTCCCGCATTATTAACATTAATAAAAAAAACTTAGAAAGAAGATTTCATCAAGTAACATAGGTATATGCACATTGCACATAAATAAAGGCTAGATAAAATCCATTTTCGCTGATGTAAATATTTTAGACAATTTACGAAAATAAAAATCAGACTTAAGTCAAATAATTAGTTGAAAGATTTTGGCCATTTTTACTGTGGAATTAAAGTGCTATTTGCTCCGAAAATAACGTGAAAAATTTGTGCTTGAGCATTTCAAATTGTCCTGCATATTAAAAAATAAAGATATAAAAACTGGAATTGAATAGAAGCTCTTTTTTCTAAGAATATATCTTAATCTGAAGTATTTTATCTTATCTGAACGTAAAATTTTCTCTGCAAACAATATGATGCAGCTAAAATGGAAATGAATATTTTTTTTAATTTTATCATTATTTTATCAATTTTAGGTAAAAAAAAAAAAAAATTTCATTCAGAAGGGAAAATCAATTGAAAATAAATTGTTGTTCACACAAATGAACAAAATAAAAATATTCTTAATTCGTAATAATATAATTGTTTTTTATTAACTGTTATTTTATTAATACGAAGGTTAATTAGAAATGTATTTATAATTTAAACCAAATTAAAAAAAATTGATTTAAACTTCCACACCCAAGGAGGAAATCGAACCCATGAACTGTTAAATCTAACATCATAACGATGATTTGGTTTATTTATAGCTCGATGGTCACTTTTCATTTCCTAGGACTAATTCAAAAGGGACCTAGAGTTTCATATGAATTTTAAACCGCTCCAAAAATCCACACTAGTAATAAGAATTTAAACCAAGAATTATTAAAATAAAAACCAGAGCACTAACTATTCAGCTGCAATCTCCGGGGCATTGTGTAAGAAAAAACTAATGTCAGAAATATTCATTTTCTTAAAAAAATTATGCTCATCAGAATACATTCAAAAATTATAATAGAAATGAATATATGAGAGATTTTTAATACAATTCAAATTTTATGCTAAGCATTTCAAAAAATGTAAATATAATTATATTTTCAAATCAAAATATGCGCCCAACCTTAAATGTTCAATGAGACAGGAAGTTTACAGTTTTAGAAACCGTTGCCAAAAGGTCGCGTTTCAGTGTAATAAATAAAAAATAAATCATGGTTTTTATTTTCAGCTATTTAAGATAAGAGGACAAAGACACAACCTCTCTTTCATTGAATGCATATTTCCTAAATGAGGACCAGTCAACCCAAATGTCGACTGACCTCGACATTTGACCTCAGTTTAAAAATACAAGGCAGTTGACTGTACATAGGTCAGTTGAAATTTACAACCGGAAACGTATCGTAATAACCTGTTGTGTGAAATTTTTTGCATATCAGTCACTCAATTTTTGTGTTTTTTTTTTAACCATTCATTAGTTCTTTAGCATCAAATAATGAAATCCTGACCATCCATCATGAAATCTTGAATTATTTAACAAAGAGCGGCAAAACCTGATGGACAGCTGTTGTTCTAAGCCCTAATCAAGTATATGAATATTTTCAATGTAAACAAATCAAGTTTTTTCTTCCATCCTTAGGAAGATGTTGGAAGACACTAGGATTTATTATTCCTATGGGATTTCTTGAATTAAATTTCATAAAATTTTTCAATTAAATATATATATATATATATATATATATATATTGTTTAAAAACTATTGGAAAATCCTCAACTATAATATAATATAAAATGTAAATTTTTGTTAAATAACAGTTAAGAGCAATTCAACAAAAGTTAAATTGTGTCGTAAAATAAACGCTTTCAAAAGATTTTCATTTTTAAATTACTACTTTAAAATTTCTGTAGCAATACTACTTACTTTGATGATAATTTGATAGTGAAATTATAACATAAAATTAATATAAACTTTAAGAATTACAAAATATAAATGACTTGAATATAATAAATTTAAATTGCATGTGTTTTACTACAATACATATACTTTTTAAAAAGAATTTATGGAAAATAATATGAAACACAAATTTTAAAAATCATTATTTTGCATTTTTTAATATCTTATTATTCTTTATATGGCACACTTAATGAATGTTTGTTTCATTAAAAAAAATTAGTTTAATCAAACAGGTGGCACATTATGTTATGAATTTAAGTGAGTCTATAAAATGAGATCAAATTTCGATTTAGGTTCAATAAAAAAATAATTGCTTTTTATTATTAGATAAAGAGGCAGATCTCATTGTGTTGAGCGGCAGGATGTAAAAAATAGTAATACTACTGCCAATATTAAATATGGAGTATAATAGTAATATTTTATTCACTAAAACGATACCATTAGTGTTAAAACTCCGATGATTGTTATTTTGTGTTTGAGATAACTCAAAATATCGAAAGGAAAGTGACACCAATCGAGTCTCGTTTCGTTGATAAGATAAATATGGAATTTTTAAGATAATATTCTTACTCTTCTTTTGAAAGCATTGTCTTATTTTTCGATTCGCAGTATTAGTTTTAAAGAATTGAAATTTTATTTCCTGTCTTGTTGTTATTAGAAATAGCCCAAAAATAACTTCATGCATTATATATATATATATATATATATATATTATTGATTACATTCGGTGCTAGTAATGTGAAACATTGCCATAACACATGTTTCAAATAATCATTTGAATATTTCTGGTCAGAAATCAGTCTATAGTAAAACATTTTTTACTATTTTTGATGTTGCTTTGTTGTTACATCAAATTGCTTCCCTGCACACAGCCTTATGTTTGATTCCACCAGCTAGATATAAGCAGACGGGTGGGAGCCTTCATAATTTAGAAGCAAGGCCCAAGCATAAGACCCCCGAATACTTAACTTACCACCTCAGAGGTATCATTTAACTTGGAGGACATTGCTACCACGACGTATTTAACGTGCCCCAGTCACTTTTAGTTAACATGATGGATCTTCCGTTAAACAGGGATCAGTATTCCCTACTTTCTGGTAACGAGAAGGTCGACCTAACCAAGCAGGACACCGAGGGCTCTGAGGTTGCTTTGCTACAGATATATTTTTTTTCTAATGGCGGGCACACTTGAGCAAATAAGTACATTAGCTCATTTGCCGCAACAAGGCTGGAAACTGCTATTCATTTTATCGTTACCTGGTGGGCACCTGTGAACCATGTCATGGAAGTGAGTAGCATTACCCACGCCACACCACCACAACCACCGTTTATAGGGCAGGCCACATTCATCCATCATTGAAAAAAGGACAAGAAACACACAGAGGGAGAAAGAAAAAGTACATCCATGCCCGAGCCGGAATTCGAACCCAGGTCCTCCCCATCCTTAGTCAGTTACGATACCCATTAGACAGGCTGGGCGGCTTGCTCAGATATAAGTTTGTAGTTTTTTATTATTAATTAATTATTTATGACAGTGACCAAAAATGATATTATAAGGGAAAACTGAAGTTTGAAGGAAAGATTGATCACCTAAAAATATTATTCATAACACAAAATATTATGGATTGAAAATATAACGAATGCTAAAAAATATATATTTTCGCAATTTACTCGACCCCATTCAAACAAATACTAACATAAAATAAGTATTTTATTAAAAAAAATTATAAGGCACTGTCTGTACTGCTCCTCCTGGTTCTATATATGAATATGAAACTTATCAAATGAATTTCGTATTCACAATTGCAGCTAGTAAAAAAACTTGGAAACCTACCACGTACTTACGCCAAAAAAGTGTCAAAGAAAAATCTCACTTGTTTCCAATTGCTTCATAAGAGATAATATCTGTGCTGAGACTTTGTTCTCCGTAGAGTGTAGTTATACAGCTGAGCCATTTTAAATTTAATGAAAATTAGACTGATTCTATGCAAATAATGGATTGATAGCTGAAGGTCGTTGTAAAGCATTTGAATAACAATGGCGTATAATTTTAACGTAAGTAATGTGTTATATACAAGAGAGGAAACCCGGAATCCCTCAAATACCCGTTCTGTAACAAAGCAAGCAGAAAGAAGAAGGATCTAATTATTCAACAATAGTTAGAACTGAATTCAGGTCATCCCCTCTTGAAAAGTGCTGTAAAACCAATAATTGGAATTTAGAGTCTTGGATTCGAGCCTAGCCATATTGTTAATATTCTCTAATCTGTGTTAAATAGAAAAATTTTTAATTGATCAGTGATTGATCAGTTACATAAACATCGAACATCAATACAGAAAATATGTATTAATTTTTATTGTACATTAGATTTAATAATATGTGAATATTTAATAGTATTGTTTCTCAGCAAATTAAATAGTTAAAACCAAAGTTCCTGAAAATAAATAACTAAGACGCCCTTTACATGTTAAGAAAGTATTAAAAAATGAACATTTGATAATAATAATTCTAATTTTATTAAAGTTATGGGGAAAAAAGTATATTAACATAGTTAGATATGGCACTGAATTAATTTGTGTACGTTCGCTATGATCTCAAGCAGAGTTTTCAGACTTCCAAGGAGTCAATCAACAACTCTATATTTCAAAGAAATGTTGTTTTTCTTAGTTTTTCAAAACTAGGATGAAATTTTCTTTTCAAATATTAGTTTAAGTGAAAGCTTACATTAAATAAGAAAGAGGTTAAAAAAATAGCAAGCAAATAGCTTGAATTTTATTCTAAGGAATTATAACGAATTTCGTTTGATCTCTTTTACTTTCTCACACTTTGTAAAATTTAATAATTCAAAATTTTACTTAATTTTGAAAATAAATACACTACTGGACATTAAAATTGCTACACCAAGAAGCTGACATGCTACAGACGTGAAATTTATACGAAAGGAAGAAGGTGCTGTGATATGCAAATGATTAGCTTTTCAGCGCATTCAGACAAAGCAGGCACCAGTAGCAACACCTACATTGTATTTAAATGAGGTAATTGTTCAGCCGGTTCCTCATACACAAATTGCATTTGAATGTTGTTGCCTGGTGAAAAGTTGTTGTGATGCCTCGTGTAAGAAGGAGAAATGCGTACCAGCACGTTTCTGACTTTGATAAAGGTTGAATTGTAGCATACCGGGATTACGGTTTATCTTATCGCAGTATTGCTGCTCGCGTCGGTCGAGATCCAATGACTGTTCGCAGAATATGGAATCGATGGGTTCAGGACGGTAATACGGAACGCCATGCGGGATCTCAACGGCCACCTATCACTAGCAGCCGAGAAGACAGGCATATTAACCGCATGGCTGTTATGGATAGTGCAACCACGTCACGAGCTTGTGAGTCAAGAAACGGGGTTGCTTGGAAGTCAACAAGTGTCTGCACGAACAGTTCGACGACGTTTGCAGCAGCATGGACTCTGAGCTCGGAGACCATGGCTGCGGCTTCTCTTGAAGCTGCGTCATAGACAAGAGCGCTTTCAATGGTGTGATCAACGACGAACCTGGGCGCAGGAATGGCGAGACGTCATCTTTTCAGATGAATCCAGGTTCTGTGTACAGCATCATGATGGTTGCATCCGTGTTTGGCGGCATCGTGGTGAACGCACACTGGCAGCGTGCATTCGTCATCTTCATACTGGCCCATCACCTGGCGTGATGGTATGGGGTGCCATTGGATACACGTCTCGGTCACCTCTTGTTCACATTGACGGTGCTTTGAACAGTGTACGTTACATTTCTGGTGTGTTACGACCCGTGGCACTACCCTTTAACCCTTTATTCGAACCCTGCGAAACCCTACGTTTCAGCAGGATTATCGCCAAACGCCAGTCACTACGGTTGATGAACTGTGGCATCGTGTTGAAGCTGCATGGGCATCTGTACCTGTACATGCAATCCAATCTCTGTTTGACTCAATGCCCAGGCGTATAACTGCTGTTACTGCCAGAGGTGGTTGTTCTGGGTACTAATTTCTCAGGATCTATCCAGCCAAATTTTTTGAAAATTTAATCACATGTTATTTCTAGTATAATATATTTGTCCAATAAATATCATTTTGTTATCTGCATATCTTCCTGGTGTAGCAATTTTAATGGCCAGTAGTGTATTATATGTTAAATATACCCAAGCAAAATTTAACTAAACTCAAGCCAATCAAACTTACCAATTACACAAATTAATAAAAGAGTCATGGGATGTGAAAAATAAAGATATCTACCTTATGGAACTAATATATTTCATTCAATTGTGTAAAAAGTATGAAATATTTTTCATTTGCTTAAGTATGCATTCCTTATAATTTCTGTAAAAACTTCCATTAATTTTGGCTTTCATTTCAGATGCTGTTTAACAAGAGCAAGTGCATTATTGATAGTAACATGAAACTACTTGTTGAAATTTTTTTTTTCCGAGGCATAGTCTCGTTGTTAAAAGGTAATCATGTAAAATTAATAATACCTTCTTCTTCGAGGGATTTTTAACTGACGAATTTGTTTGTAACAGTATTAACAATTGAGTAATTCAAGAAGCTCTGCTACATAAATCAGTTTAACAAATTATGAGATTTTAAATCAATCATAGAATATGTATAGAGTTAACAAGATTATAAACTTATTAATTTAACAAACCATTCTCACAGAATGGATGATGTACACAATATGTAATATCATTGTACCATATATTGCTTACATCGATATTTATAGTCATTAAAATTATTCTGTATTTAACGTTAATCTCTCAACTTTTAATTTTAATCTGATATTCAAAATTATCATAATTTTTTAAAGATATAAACATTTTTTTTAGATACAATGCATTATGGTGATGAACATTCCCAAGTATAGTAGAAGTATACCAAGTCCATGAATTTGTTCACCCTAAAAAAGTAAAAAACCAGCAATAAGTTATCATAAAGACCCTGCTTGGATAGGCCCAGACACAATAGAATATTGACAGGAAAAGTCCATTCAATAGAGCACTTGCAGCAGATCTCGTAGTGTTTAGAACCCTCAAAGAAAGTCACAGAACGAAGGTGTTCTCTGAGAAAGAAGGTAATTATTGTCTGATCCCTACGACAGTAAGCAATTGTCAAAGCGCTTCCCGGCCGATAACTACGATACCACTGATCACAAAGCGAGACAGGCCTAGTGGTTTGATTTCTACTTTTTGTGATTGATAAGAGTTCCAAAAGAGTAAGTGGAACAGAAGGCAATAAAAGATCAACAGCGTCCACTTTAGTTAAGGTGTCCACGATCTCATCACCTTGAAGACCACATGCGATGTTATCCATTGTTGGTGGATCGGTTGAGAAAGGGAGAGACTTTTGATATATTTAAGGATATTTACGCTCTCTTATGCTATGCCAATTGGCCAGGTGTTAAATAGATCTTTTTCTGGCGGACAGGATCCAAATTTTATTTAGACCAAATGAAGACTTATGTAGCTCTAGTCCCTCATTGATAGTGTGAAGTTCAGAATGGAAACTGAGCAGTAGTCCGGTTTCCTACAATACATTATAAACCATATTCATTTTAAAGCTATATTAGCTTTAGGATGTTTCTAAAATGGCTGTGTTCTCGTATTTCCATTTTCCTTTCCTGTTCGTCGAGGGTGTGATGATTCTGTATTCGGAAGGAGCTTGCAGAGAGCTATATCCTCTAATATCCTGTCTGTATATAATCCAATGATTTCCCATTTTCCTTAGTAAGTTTCTATTTATATTTGATAAATCGTAGATGGAAAAAGAAAATTCGATTGATTGGATTACTTGGTACTTTCAGAAGAGGTTAGAGATGTTCCTTACTATAAGAATCAGCATGGCAATTTATGAAAACCGGTCAAATTTACATTTAACTGTATTTGTAATGAAAGTACAGCTGATTGTTAGTTTACTATCAACTCAACTCATCCGTGAAATTAAAATAAGATTATTTTTTTTAACAACTTGTCTGCTTAGTGTCAATAAACTGTTTATAAGAAAATGGACTTGATTATTTATTAAGTAAGTGTCAAAAGTATCTTCGGTTTTAATCTGAAATCAAAATATTTCTAAATCATAATTTGTATGATTTTGTGTGGGTGAAATAAACACTTGTTTCATTATGCAATGCATATATGGATGGTCACTATGTAAATAAAGAAAACTAAAATTAAGTTTTTCAAAAGTTTTTAACATTTATTTTTTGAAATGTTATTTCTAGTATCACTTAATAAATTAAATAAAAATTTTATTTTGAAATCGTTGATGATTTTCTTATTAGAATTTTTAATTTAAAATTAAATATGATTTTAAATATTTTTATTTAGCAGGGTATTTTTGTAGTGGAAGAAATATAGAATTGTTGGATTCAAAATGATCAAATAAATTTTAGTAAATAGCATTTCATTATTAATTTCTTTCACATTTTTTGTAGAAAAATTAAATATTTAAAAAATCTGTTTATGTTTATCATCAAAAAAAAATAATAAACAATAATAATAATAACATTTTAACTGAAAAATACGAAAATTGTTTATAAAAATGAAAATCATAATTTTGAATCGAAAAAATACATGAACCTTAAAATAATTAAGAACTTTACAATGATTACAACATATAAATGATATTTTTACTATGTCTTAATATTGAAAGAAGTAATTTTAAATAATTATAGGTAACAGTAGATATCACTTAAAATAATTTTTCATTTTTTTCTATAAATAAAAAGGTAGTGTAATTCTTGAACATTTCCTTTTACTGTAATTTTTGTTCAAACCAGAGAATGTAATTTTATTATGTTATGTATGTATTTTACTCCCTATTGACATTGATAATTTTTTTCATGTAATATTTGTTGACAAGCTACTGAGTGGTATAACTTAAATGACGAATAAAATTATGTTTAAAATAATTAGGTTTTAATAAATTTGAAAAATTTGTACATATATTGCTTATTTAGGATATGTTTAGTGCTCTCTTTAAATGTCTCAATTTGGATGCATTAAATAATAATGTATGATTTATTTATTATAAAACTTATGAATTGCATTCAAGTATCTGTATAAGATTATGCTTCTATGAAATCAATTTGTATTTATGCAGATTAAAATTCATTTTCTGGTATTTTATCTTTCATTATGGCTTAAGATGGTGGAATCTGAACCATTGTGCATCAAAGTCCAACTTCCATTTTTTTTTTTCTCTTTTCCACAATTACAAATTTAATGTGGCTTTCATTTTAATACTTTGTAGGTATTTGATTCCCACTTTGGGTGTTGATGTTTCTTATGATTTAAAATCCACTTTAAATCATAATTTCTCAGTTAATTAGTCCTCTGAATACTAAAAGTGATAAATAGAATATTTATAGCAGAGCAGCAATTTTTAAGCCACGAGTGCCACACCCATAAAAACTGGGGAATTGATAAATGTAAACGACAATTCTGTGTTCAATCAATTTATCATTAATTCTACAATGAGGATGGATGGATGTTTTAAAGATATTCATATGAACACATGATCATGATCGTCCCTTTCCAACTATCAAGCTTAGAGGTGGATATATCATAGTATGGGCTGTTGTATCATGGTTTTGTGCTGGTGCTGTCAAGCCTGAAATGAAGATTCTTCAGAAGTACGAAGAAGCTTTAGCTCTAGCAAGTTGATCCTATAATACATACTTCTTTTTTATTCGTCATCTAAGTCAAGCATTTTGTGCTTTTTATTGTTACTTTGATAGATAATGTCACTAGCTCATTGTTATGAACTTGCATGGCTTAAAGAGATGAAGTGCTGTTCTGGAAAATATTTCTTGTGTGTTGGATTGTGGCAATAATGGTGAAGATGCAAATTTTTTTTTTTTTTTTTTTTTTCTGTAGAAGATGGAATGTCCCAGAGGTAATTCTGCTTGTGCAGTGATACTTGTTCAGTCATATTGTAATGAAGGCAAAAATAAAATGAAATCATTATTTTATCCCGCAAAGTCCCCTGATCTCAGTATAATTGATCTATTATGATTTATTTTAGAATGCTCAATCTGGAACTGATATCCTTCACTGGGTTTTTAGCAGAATTTTCCCATTATTTAGGAAGGTGGTACTATATTCCTCTAAGTATTTTCAACATTTGTACAATATCATTTCCAAGTAAATTCAAGCTGTATTTCATTGTAAAGCCTGTCTTGTGTAAGAATAATAAAGGGTTTTATATAAATTCAGAATATTTCCATTTTTTTTATAACCACCTATGTATATGCATGCAATCGTAAATCATGGTTTAGTATTAAAAATAATAATACAAAATTTAAGATATGCTAGATATTTCAAATTTTCAGTTAAAGTCGTCTGTTTAATGGTTGATCAAGTTGTAGTGGAAAAGATAAAAAAAAAAATAATTAAAATGGTGTTATTAGCATGAAATAAAGAATAAGAAAAAATATTTAAAAAATGCAGAAGCTGAAGGCAAAAAAAAAAAAAAAAAAAAAAAAAAAAATTATTATTTTTCACAAAAAAGCATATAAGTGATATTATTTAAATCAAATGTATATTATAAATTTTTTTCATTTAATATATTTGTCATTCAACTTATATTAATTGGACTAGTAATATTTATATGTCTTTTTTTAAAAAATAATCTTTCTTCTATCTCTTGCGATTAATTTATTTTTAAGCAATATTATTTGCCATTTCTGTAAATATGTTTTGTGTAGCTTATTATGGTTTTAATAATTTTTGTCTGTTATTAGTTTGAATGTGGCTACAAAAGTAATAGCTTATCATGTCTGGAGTTAATACCTTAGAACGAATGAAAAGAATTAATGAAATTCAATCAAATTGTTTGCTTACATCAAATAAATCTCCTGAAGGTGCTGAAAGGTACGTTTTTTGTAATTATATTAATGTTTACTATTAAAATTGTTTGAAAATGTAAATATCGAAAAATATTAAAAGTAGACTTGTATTTTATAGAATTCTAATTAGTCTTCACCTTGGCAAAGGAAGAAAATAGTGTGTGCTAATACTATTTTATACATTATATAAATAGTTTTTTTCTCAAAATATTTAGTCGTTATTTAGTTAGATTTTTTACTTTCTGTTACATGGCAGAAAAGGTAAAGTTTTATTTGGTTAAAATTTATCCACTAAAAATATTTTTCAAATTTGTTGTGTTAGTGGTTTATTTATCAAAACAAAATATGAGAACAATTCTGTTTAATTTTCATATCATGCTACCATTTGTAAAATTTTCCTTGTCTGTGGTTTTGACTTAATCAATGCAGTTATCTTGCCAACCAAATTTCAAAATTACATACTTCTATGTAATTTTAAATTTTTTGAATATCATCATCATGAATATTTCCATTTATTTATAAAACACAACAAGACAACTAGAAAAATGTCAGAAAAGCAATTTCAAATAATTTATTAAGAATAGATTTTGGAGAATATAATAAAACTTGAAATATCTATAAAAATTAATTGATCATATTTGCACT